>BSBK01014114.1:0-65000 GCA_027943335.1 Chamaecyparis obtusa
ATAAAAGAGGAAATGCATTGCAATACTATATTTTTTTTAAAATAAAAGGAAGCAAAATGCAAGTCTAAGTATTTTTTTTAACATGAATTTTTCAAGTAATCTATTGAGTCTATTTTTTTGCAACTTAAAGAAATTAGCATAGCTAGGAACATCAAGGAAAGAATAATCTTTCTTTCTAGAAAAAGTACATTGCAAGGAAATTTTTAACAACACTACATTTTCAGCAAGTAAAAAATGAATTTGTTACAAATGAAAGTATGCACATAGGTCCTCTTTTTTACAATACAACTTATAGATTACATGTCTTTTACACATTAAAAATATGCAACTTGCAAATATCACATAAGCAAATCCTTCCCTATTTCTTCCAAGACAACAAACCCTTCTCTTCAAGCACGCAACTTGCAATCAAAATATGCATTGACCATAGAGGCTCACCTCCCAACCTAGGCCTTTACAAGGCCACCCGTGAGCTTGGGGAACCAAGAATGGATGGGGTAACAACCACTTCAAAAACACATTAAAAAAACAACAACATAACAAAACATTAAACTCCCAAATCTCATGGTTTCACAATGGATCACCTTGGACCCATGAAGAGAGGTGAAGGTGGAAATGAACCCAAATACGAGAAGCCATAAACAAAAAAATACCAATGCCTTCAACAAGGCTCAATATCTCAACTATCAATCCCTTCATAAGGCCAAATAACACAACACCTTCCTTCCATTTCAAATAAAAAATTATCCCCTTATGATCCCCAAAAGTGTAGAAAAATATGATGGGAACATGGAGCCCATACTCCATACCATATTCATTTCCTTTATGAGGAAATACTCTACACTATTTGGGCATTCCAAAATTGCCTTCACCCTCAAGGCTCTCTTCCCTCCCAAGGGTGAATATAGCCTTGCACACCCCAAACAAAACATGAAAACAATAAGAAGAAAACAATAAGAAAACCCATGAACAAAGCTTGAAAGCATCTCAAAAACTGCATGCTACAATACTACAATTTCTAATACAAAACATAAAAGAAAACATGGTATCTCATGATAGGAGCACCAACCTTTCTCCAAGAAAAGGAAAAATGAAGCTTGAGGATGAGCTTTTCCCTTCCTTAGCTTTTTCTCCCTTGGCCAAATTCTCCAAAACCCTATTATCTCCACTAGAAGTCTCCAAGTTTGGAGAGTGGGAAATCAACCCTCCAAATTCTCCCCAATCTCTTCTAAAAGAGAAAATTCTTACCTAACACTCTACCTAACCTCTAAAATGATTGGGAACTCTTTTCCATATGTTCCCTCTCACCAACAATAGGAATTTCCAAAAATGGAAAGAGAGGATGGATTGACACACATCTCAAACTCGTCACTTTCTGAACATGCATTTTTTGAAGAGGCAAAAATGAGGTGTGGTCACTTTATTGGCCAAATTTGACCCCCAACCCAAAGTGCACCTATGGGGCTATCTAATTTTAACTCTAACTAACCTCTAGGACTCCATTTAACCCCTCAAAATTGCACTAAGAGTATACCTACAAAATTACAAGATGGGATTCCTTCCCCTTGGGTCTACAACCAATATACCTAACCTAGGGGCTCTACAAGGTCACTCTAAGATAAGAAAATAACCAAAATCAACTTACTTAGCCATGCCAACTCACATGTACAAGTGTCAATTGAAACAACATAAAATCACATCACATTACTACACACATGGCATGTCAAGTGGACAAATCTCCTAAATAAAATTTACAAAATAATAATAAATTCAAACATTACGTTTACTAAATAAACACATAACAATGAGGTTATATATCCCTTTTGAGTTAACCTTGGCTTTACATAGTTTTCACATTGATCCATCCTTGATTCCCCACATTTAAATCCATGGTTAGTTTTCTTGCATACTTGATCAAAATATTAGTAGCTCAAGAAGGAAACCATATATAAATAACAATACAAAATTATTGATAGTCATTAAGCATACTTTTATTAATGACTTTGTATTCCACAATTTCATCATAAATTTTAAAACATCATTTGAAATTCAATTTTGTCATGCTAAACATGTACTCATCTAATTTGCTAATTCACATCATCATAAATTTTCTAAAATTTAACTATCACTAGCATCCTAAAACATTTTCAAAATTAAGTTAGCATATATATGTATATTATTTCAATTGACCTCATATCCATTTCGAATCACATTTCATAAGAAAATCAAAAATCAAAATATAAGGCTCAAAATTTAGTTTCCATCATAACATCAAGATCTATCTATCATAAGCATATAAAAAGTATATCCTAACATCATCATCAACATAATATAAAAAATAATCACAAAGTATCTAATGATAAAGAATCCCTATCCAAATAAGTCTAGCATATCAAAATAGTGTATCATCATGATAATCATAAAGTGAAAATGTCAGCTCTGCTATGATGGGATGGGGTGAGGCCTCACATCCTCCCCCTAGGCATGAACTTCCTCCTGGAGCTCATAAAAAATATGGGGATATTGTGCTCTCATTTGTGTTGTGTCCTCCCATGATATTGTAACCTCATCATAGGAATCCCATTGGACCCTAACCTCATCTATCTCTCAGCCTCGAAGGGCTAGCATCCAGTGTGCCAAAATACAAATGGGCTCCAATGCTAGTTTCCCATCTAACTCCACTACTAAGGAATCACAAATCAATAATATGAGACTCATCATAAATATACTTACTCAATAAAAAAATATGAAACACATTGTGGATGTGTGACATGGTAGGTGGAAAGGCTAGATGATATGCAACTGGGCCTATCCTCTCTAAGATCTCAAATGGTCCAACAAAATGGGGTGAGAGCTTAGAACCCTTTCCAAAATGGATTGGGCTCTTATACGACTGCACTCACAAGAAAACTCTATCACTAACCATGTAAACATGATCAATCCTCTTTGCATCTTCATACTCATTTTGTCTATCCTTGGCCTCTTTAAGATGTTGCCTGATCAGATCTACCAGTTGCTCCATCTCTCTAACTAACTCCAGTCCAACCACTACTCTATCCTCAATCCTATCCCTTCTCAAAGTTGTCCTGCAAGGTCTACCATACAAATCCTAATAAGGAGGCATACCCAATGATGTATGATGCCCATTACTATAGGAAAAATCAACTAAATATAGATAATCCTCCCACCTGACCTTATGGTTCATCACATACATGCATAACATGTCCTCTAACACTTGGTTAACTCTCTTATTCTGACCATCTATCTCAGGATGATAAGTTATACTGAAATTGAGCCTGGTGCCCAATGTTGACTGTAACTCTCTCCAAAATGATGAATTAAAGAGAGAATCTCTATCTGATATGATCATACAAGGAATTCCATGAAGCCTAACAATATCTCACAAGAATACCTGAGTTACTATTGGTGTGGTGAATGTAGTATGAACAGGTGTAAAGTGAGCTACTTTGGTCAACCTTTCAACTGTCATCATGATAACATTATGGCAGTGAGATAACATAGGGAGACCAATAATAAAATCCATAAATATGATGTCCCACTTCCACTCAGGTACCTCATGAGGCTAAAGAAGTCCACCAGGATGGCAATGCTTTGCCTTAACTCTCTAACACTCTAGGCATCTAGCCACAATCCTAGCAATATGCAACCTCATACTTGGCCAATGAAAAAACTGCCTCAAATTAGCATGTAACTTCTTAACTTTGGGATGCACTGCATAGGGTGATCTATGAGCCTCATGTATATTGAATTCATGTAATCCTCTAAAAGAAGGTACATAAATGTGTCCCCTATGATGTAGAAGTCCATCGGGCTTAAGAGAAAAATATGTGAACCTCCCCTCATGGGGTCTCTGAGACTAGACTAACTGAAAAACCTCTGAATAAAAAACATCCTTAGGAAAATGCTGCAATATATTCCCTCTCAAATCTTTTCTAGTGGTCATAGCTAATAGCTTGTGTCATCTCTGACTTAGTGCATTTGCGACAACATTTTCTTTCCCCTTAATGTAATGAACATCAAAATCATACTCGCAAAGAAACTCCATCCACCTCCTCTATGAAACATTAAGGTTTGACTATGTAAATATGTACTGTAAGCTCTGATGATCTGAATGAAGCTCAAAATGGTGACCTAAGAGGAAGTTTCACCATCTCACCAAGGTGTGTACCATTGTAGCTATCTCAAGGTCATGAGTAGTGTAGTTAAGCTTGTGGGTCTTGAGTTTCCTAGACTCATAAGCAATAGATCAACCACTCTACATAAGGATTGCTCCTAATCCATCTAAAGATGCATCAGTGTATACCAAAAAGTCTATTGAAGGATCTGACACTACAAGGATAGGTGTGTTGGTGAGTTCTCTCTTGAGATCTTGAAAGGATCTCTCACACCTCTATGTCCTCTCTAACTTCTTTCCCTTTCTCTAAAGAGATGTGATAGGGTTTTCCACCCTAGAAAAATCCTCAACAAATTGTCTATAATAGCCTGCTAAACCCATAATGCTCCTAACCTCAATCATAATGGTTGGTGCCAACCAATCCATAATGGCTCTAATCTTTGATGGGTCAACTATGATCCCATCACTCCTGATATCACATGTCAAAGATAGTAGACCTCTAACCTAAAGAATGTACACTTTGACAGGCTATCGTATAACTGATTCTCCCTTAAACACTCCAAACCTTCCTGAGGTACACCTCATGCTCCTTCTCATCTTGTGAATAGATAAATATGTCATCCAAGAGCACCACTACAAATCTATCCAAAAATGTATAGAATGCTCCATTCATGAGACTCATAAATACAACTGGAGCATTCATGAGGCCAAATGGGACCATAGTAAACTTGTAGTGGCCATATCTTGTACAAAAAGAAGTCTTGTGGATGTCACTCTCCACAATTCTCAATTGATGGTACCCTGACTTCAGGTCTATCTTTGAAAACACTCAAGCACCCTCAAGATGATTAAACAAGTCATTAATCCTAGGAAGTGGATACAAATTCTCAATAGTTACTATATTTAACTGGTGGTAATCCATGCACAACCTAAGAGATCCATCCTTCTTCTTAACGGAGATGATAGGTGCACCCCAAGGTGAAAATCTAGGGTGAATATGCCTCTTCTCCAAGAGCTCCTTGAATTGAATCTTGAGCTCATTGAGCTCATGAGTAATCCTATAAGGTGCTCTAGATATTGTCTCATCTCTTGGCACAAGGTCTATATGAAAATCATATGTCCTAGGTGGTGGCATAATTCTTAGCTTTGAAGGGAAAACATTTTCATACTCATGTAAAATATGGTGATCATTGTGGGAAGGCTCCTCCTCCTCATCTTTGTCACTAATGGTGATGCCAAATAACTGACACCCCTTATGCATGCACCACTTAATCTATATAATGGAGATCACATGAAAAGATATGGGCCTCTGAACTCTTGAAATTATTGTGGGACCACCAAAATCATCCACACACTCTACCCTCTTATGTCTACAACCCATCTTGGTGTTATGGGCATAAAGCCAATCCATGCCAAGAACTACAATATAAGAACCTACAGGTGTAATGTGGAGGTCAGTCAAAGTAGTCATGTCTCCTATTTGTATTTGAAAACCTCTGACTAGGGATCTAACAGACATTCTAGAACTCGAGGCTAACTCAACCTCCCATCTAGCATCTTGCCTAGCTACCACTAACCCGCAACGCTCCACTACAAAAGGAGAAATGAAAGAATCAGTAGCTCTTGAATCAAATAGAATATTAATGTTTCTACCTCAGATCCTACATGTAGCCTCAATAACAGAGGTCTGGTGCTCTACCTAGCGATTATCAACTGCTACAAAAACTCTGTGTGATCTACCCATGTCTCCCATTGTAGGCTCTGAAGTGGCCACTCTCTGACTGCCAACAGACTACCCCATCAGTCAATCCCTAGCTCTCTCTCCCATGATACCACATATGTAGCAAGGGCCTCATGCCTAAATATGTATCCCTTATGGTCTGGATTACTGTTGTCCCATAGTCCTACTAGTTCCACTAAAACCATCCCTAGTGGACTGTTGAGTCCTAGTTGGAGGTGTAAAAGGTGTTTGTGTCTTTGGTCTTATCTAGGGCCCTGTGACTTCCACTAATTGGGCTTAGAGCCCTATTGACCTTGTGGTGGCCTCTTTCTCTGATTCTATTGAGTCTACTGATGTGGATGAGGGGTTCTAAAGTGTTGGAGATTTGCCAGCAAGCCAGATTATAGACTGTATGTTTGTCATTGATGACAACATATGGTAAGTAGCATGCATGGAAGCCTAATGGAGAGAGCTTTGAGCATATGTTGCATGGATATGTTATCAACATGATATCATAGACATAGAGGTTGATTATGAGTAAAGATAGTAGTACAATTGTGTATATCAGTGAGTGTTTCTAATAGGTCCCAGGAACAATTATGATATGATTTGTAGTACGGTTGTAGTAAAGCCTTGCACATTTATATTTATGTTGTAGACATATGTATGATGTTATGTTCATGGACATAGAGTTAGATATGCAATATAGGTTGAGTTATGAAGTCTCTAGTTGACAGTCACAGTTTCTTGAGTCTATCGGGAAGAGCCGACAATATTTATATGATTGCGATAGTTGTGCCTATCATCTCGGTATGCGCACTTGGATTTATGTTAAGAAGAAAGTTAATATTGTTTGTTTAAGAGTGCATGACATAATTCAACATGAGAAGAAAGTTGGATTTAATTTGGTGGAGCCGACTATGTTTAGCGTTGTGTCTACTCAAATGGAATTATGTAGTCCCAATTTATGTTGCGTACTTAGTAGAGCTGACTGAGATGTTATTTGAGAGTTGTATTGTTTCTCTAATATTATTTCAAGATGGTTCTAACAAGCCGAATTGATTTTATCATTTAGAGGAAAGATATTTATAGGCAGTCATTTGTGATTGCTAAGTATGGCTAAGAGTTGAAAGGGAAGAGCAAAGCAGAGAGTGTGAAGTGTTGAGCCATTAGTAGAAGGTCTATGTGACATAGTAGAGAGTATATGTTATTCATTGGAACTGATCAAGACAACAGGTCTACACACAACTCACCAAGCTCTAGATATAGTGTGTATCTATTAAATAGAAGGTTACAGCTTTCACCCCTTTGAGCAGTGTGCTCTCGGATAGTGCATCCTCACCCCTAACAGGGTTAATTGTAAAATACTCCTAATAGGGTCTGACCCTTGACTAGGTCACTGTACTTATTTCATGGTAAAGATCAAATCCTAACAAGGTTGTAAGATCTTCTAACAGGGATCATAATACACTAGTGCAATTCTTAGTGGGTGTCAATTCCCACCGAGGTTTTAACCTTTTTGGGTTTCCCCGTAACCAAAATTGTGGTGTTGTGTTAAGTGCTCTTTCATTGTGTTTATGCTTAATGTTCTTATATACTTAATTGGATAAAAAATTGAATCTTGTAGATAACTGATTCACCCCACCCCTCTCAATTATCTCTTGGGACTATTCCTAACAATTGGTATCAGAGCCAAGTGCCTCGGAGAGAAATTTTAATAGCTTGATGTTGATCAGATGACATTCTTTAGAAAAGAAAGTCCTAAGTTTGATGGAGAGAACTATCTAGATTGGAAGAACAAAATGATGACACATTTTCAGTGCATTTCCTTTGAGATTTTTGAAGTCACTACAAAAGAAGTTGAGATTCCTTCACTAGAAGATCTTGCAAAAGAAGATGAAAACTTGGAGAAAAAGGAGATGTTCACTTCAAATGCTATTGCCAAAGAAGCCCTAATTAGTGCCATATTTGATAGTGAGTTTTCATAGATCAAGAAAATGGACAAAGCCTATAAAATATGGAAATACCTAGAAGACATGTTTGAAGGAGATATTCAAGCCAATAATGCACACATAAAGACATGGAAGAAAAGATACAATACATTAGAGATGCTACCTGATGAGAATGTCAGAGCCTATAATCAAAGGATTAATGAAGCAGTTGTATGAATCATAGACAATGGTGGAGAAATCTCGGAAGAAGACATAATGGATAAATTGATGACTACCTTGACACTAGAATATGACAAGATATGCATCCTAGATGAAACTATGCAGTCCACAAAAGACTTTAAAAGAGAGACTTTAATTAGCAAGCTTTCAGCCTTTGAGATATCAAGATTGAAGATAGAGCCTAAAAGTAAAACAACATTCAAAGCTTCAATCCATGGTAAGAAATCTTTGAACACCTCTCGTAATTTTGATGATGATGATGAAGAGAAAAGACTAGATGATTTCATTGCTATGATTGCTAAAAGAGAAAAGAAAGGAAAAGGAAAATATGAAGGTCAATTACCATTCAAATGCTTTTCATGTAATAAGATTGGTCACTTTGCATCCAAGTGTCCTACAAGAGTGAAGAAGTTAAAAAATAACTACAAGCCTAAGTATACAAATGAATGTTACTATGCTAGAGATAGAGTATCAGATGAAGAATCAACAAAGGGTGAAATTGGATTCATTCCTCTTGAAGATGAAAAGAATGCACAAGAGTTAGCACTAATTTCACAAGCTGACATCAGGACAGATTGGATCATTGACAGTGGTTGCTCACACCACATGATAGGAGACAAAGATAGATTTGTACATCTGGATAGATACAAAGGAGGCATGGTTAATTTGGAGACAACACTCCTAAACCTATCATTGGTAGAGGAGCCATCACCCTCAATGGAAATAACAACATTGATGATGTTTTATATGTTGATGGTTTGCAACATAACCTACTAAGTGTTGGACAATTGCTTGAAAAAGGTACCGGTTGGAGTTCAAAGATAACAAATGCATCATTAATAACAAGGAAGGTAAAATGATTACATTAGGCTCAAAGACTAAAGGTAATGTTTTTCAACTTAATCCTAAAGCAAGTTATTTTGTTGCTAAAGTAGATGACAGTTGGCTATGGCACAAAAGAATATGTCATATCAATTTTGACAATATAGTGAAGATAAGTAATGTTAAGGTAGTGAGAGATCTTCCTAGTATTGCAAAACTAGTAGACACAATATGCAGGGAATGTGTGATGGGAAAGCATGTAATAAATTTATTCAGAAGCAAGCATAATTTGATAGAGAACAAATTGAATCTGATACATAGAGACCTATGTGGACCTACTCAAACAAGATCATACTATGGTGAAAGGTATTTCATTTTGTTTGTTGATGATTATTCTAGAATGATGTGGGTTGTGTTCTTAAAGGATAAATCAGAAGCATTTGACAAGTTTAAAATATTCAAAGCTAAGGTTGAAAATGAGTCTGGATTGAAGATTAAATGTCTGAGATTAGATAGAGGAGGAGAATTCACCTCTGATAGATTTTATGAGTACTACAAAGAACAAGGGATAAAGAGACAACTAAGTGCTCCCAAAACCCCTCAGCAGAATGGAATTTCAAAAAGAAGGAATAGGATCATTCTTGACATAGCGCGCACCATCATGATTGAAGGAAAGGTCACACACACCTATTGGAGAGATGCGGTCAATACTGCAGTCTAAACTATCAATAGAATTCAATTAAGGCCAGGTGCAGACAAAACACCTTATGAGCTATGGTTTGGGAATGTACCTATAGTGAAATTCAAAATCTTTGGAAGCAAGTGCTACATCAAGAGAGATGAAGCAATTGGCAAGTTTGATGCAAGAAGTGATGAAGGTATTTTTCTTGATTACTCTACTAAAAGAAAAGCTTATAGATGTTTTAATATGAGATTGAAGAAGATCATTGAAAGTGCCCATGTTAAGATTGATGAGAAGTTTATGATTCAAGAGAGATACCATGATTATGCACCTATGATTGAAGAAGAACCTAGACCTACTGTAACGCCCCACCAGGGAACCCAAGAGAATTTAATCCTAAACATGCTACTAATTTTGGTGAACAAATTTTTTCTCTAAAGTTAACAAACAAGATAAACAATAGTGCGGAAGCAAATACCATTTACTCACATTGAAACAACATTCAACACAGATTACAAGACTCAAGGGTTCCATGATGTAGAATTACGTAAGAATATAACACAACTAGAACTAACATCAATAAAAGATTCCATAACTTATAAATTACAATTACATGATAACAATAAATAAAATCCTCATGGACATCCATGACATATACATAAACTGACATCCACTACACATGTCGTAGGGTATGTAGTAATCAATCTAACTATAATAGTACAATGATTAGATTAGGTATCACATGCGATACACTAATACAGGATTACAAATAAGAAGATATGAAAGAAGCATCAATGAAGCATCATAAGGAATCCATCTGTAGAATCACCATCAAGCACTGACACCAGGATGTCAAATCTCAAATGGTAAATAATCACTACCACCCGTCCGTGTAGAACCAAAAAGGCCTACCCCACCATGCTGAGGAGATAACCACAAACCCTAATCAGATAACCAATACCAAACAAGGATAAAAATCTAAGTAGAAGGATCCTGAAAGCACTCTAACTCAAGATACAACATGATAAAGATAAAGGTACAAATCACTAATCCAGAGGCAACCAACACATGTAGAATAACCAGACTATGCATAGGAAGGTGTCATCATGTACATCTAACCCTTGAGTTTTGTCCTGATAATCTCTCTGGATCCCGACACCCAAGTGACCATACGTGACATCAATGACCTCTTGTACTGATGAAGTCATCAACTATGCCAAATCATCCCTTAAAAGGGGGCTAGTCATCTTCTCAACACCATCTTAGCCTGTACTAGCACTCAAGCATGGGCAAGGACTCATATCTTATTAGGTTCATTTAAATATCCCTTAATTATATTAGGTTATCACTTGATTACTAAAAATTTACAATAAGTGATCCTGGTAGCCACTTGTGGGCCCTGATGCTTATTGCAAGCCACCTCCTACTACATGTCAAGGTAAACTACCCTAGGCTCATAGATCTCTCCTAGATCTAATTAGGTATACAACTACCTAACCTCATATCCATTTTCACACAAAAGAACTAGATATGGTTACAGAGATACCACAAACAGAATACAATATAACATGAGCCCAATGGTCAAACAAGAGTGATAATCAGATAGAGTACACACATACCAAACATAACTGATAACATGAACATCTGACTCAAACCCCAACCTTTGTATTCCCCTAGGTCATCTAGAACCTGACAACCCATAACGGAAATGAAGACACTACAGGAATGAGGAAAACAACACTCATGCCATAAAGATCTAAAACTGAGCCATAATCATTTACACTCCATACTCATCAAAATTGAATTCTAAAATGGGAATACATTAATCACTATAAGACACTCATCATAATCATTAATATAATACAACAATTAAAAAAGTATTCCCTATTTACGTTCCATAAATTCAGTAAAGCAAAAATGCCCAATTTCAGTAGAAAATAATGCATGTATAGATGATAAGATAATTCATACGTTTTCAACATTAAATAAAAGTCCAACTTAACCATAAAAATGCAACTCATAAAATTCTTCATACTTAAGCCAAATTGAATAAACAACCCTAATTTAATAACCATCGTCCAAAAATTAATATACAATAACAAATATTAATAAACATTATTAATATAATTAAAGATTATTAATAAAATTATAAATAATAATGATTAATAAGATTTATTATTATAAATAAATATTATTAATAAAATTATAAATAAAATAATTATTAATAACAATTATCAATACAAATAATTAAAAAAAAACCTATTAACAAAAATATTTAACTTTTAACAAGTGTCGCAGGGGGGATTAATTGGGCCCCACCGACCTTGCGCAGGGTACCGCTTACAGTACTGCCGTAGGCGGTGGTAGGACAACCCCTGCCGCGCAGTACCCTCAGGTATTGACGACAGGTCCCGTCGGCCTTGGGAGGTGGGGAAGGTGGTGGCCCCGCCTCCCACTAACTTATGCATAAAAATATTATTTTTTATTTCAAATTTTTTTAAAAAATAGTCACAATCTAATAACTTAGCTTTATTATATATATTCGATTTAAAATATATATATAAATATATATATATATTTTAAAGCAAACTAACACTTTAATATTGTTGTTTACTTTTGACAGGTCTGGTCTTTTTTTGAAAACGAAAAAAAATCAGTACAGAGAAGAATATTTCCAGAATTGGAAATATCATCTTTTCATTTTATGAATAGGACAATTTGACCCACACTAAATTGTTTATTATTCTTGTTGTAATATTTTTTTGACTATCATTTTTTTGACAGAGAATATTTTTTTTTCCACAGAATAGTGAATTTTCACCTAAATTGGTTTTTCATCAACAACCCACTAAATTAAATTATTCAAACTATAGAACTAACTATATAGAGATTGATTTTTTCCTATTCTAAGAGTTCTAGGATGAATTTTCTCCCGAAAATTTGATAGCATAACCCTACTATGCCAAGTTTGTATAAAAATATAAAATGACAATCCAATGAGTTTTCTAATCTTCAAATTGAAAGCATAAACATATAACAGATCTAAATCTATAAACTAAATCAAGCATAGAAGATTGCTGAAATAATATAGACAAAAACACAAGAAAGTTCCTCAAAGCCCTACCTCAATTCCAATGCTAGAAACTAAATAAGATTGCCTGTAGAATGCTGAATCTCCCAGATCTGACAATAGGAAAGCTCAACCTGCAGATTCTGAGTCACAGTGCATGCAAATCCCAAATCCAAAAGCAAGCAACCTTCACCCAGAATTCAAGCACACACACCAAAAACTCAAGAACATAAAGAAAGCACAAAAACTCCAAAAGCTCTCTCCAAAAATGCTCCAACAACCTGATGAATCCAAAATGAATGCAAACTCCCTCTATTTGGAAATCCATTCGACCAATCAAGCAAAACCCTAGATGACTCACCAAGAACTCCTAATCAAACTCTCCCACTTTTGTTGAGAGAAATTACTAATTAATAATTAAAATAAATATAATTGTGCACCACACAACATAATCTCCTAAAGACAAGTTGTCACTTTTTCCAAACAAATCACTTTCAAACTCACTAAAGCACATGTTAATAATAAAATCTATTATAAATAAATTAAATACTTAATGCATCATCAATTCATGCAATTAATTATTTAATCATTTAATAATACTCACAAACACACTAAAATCCAATTCTCAATAAAATACTCAATTAAATCCAAATAATCAATTATTTGATTTTAATTAAATTTCATCAAAATAAACTTAGGACATAATCAATATTAATTTCCAAATACTAAAATAATTAACTTAAATTTAATTCCCTTAATTAAATCCTAGGAACATAATTAATCATTAAATTCAACTATGCACCTAACATTGATATTTTCATAAAATAATCTAAATTAACATAATTCAACTATAATCAATAAATTAATAATCACCCACATAATCATAAATCAACTGAATCATGCACAGTAAAAATCAAACATAATAAATCAAAACAAACTCAGGAGAAGGGATCCACGAATTCATGCCAACCAGATGAATTCAGGTAGGGAAGTCAAACTAACACTTGTCCAATCCCAGGACAATTTGGCTTAGGTTAGGGTTTTGGGTTTGTGTATTATCTCCCCTTTTTACCATTGAGATGAATGTTTGTGAGCACGCTCACTCCTACCAATTCAGGGAAGATGATGCCTTGTACCTGCGAACCTATCACCACAAGATGAAGCATGTACATACAATAATATATACAAACAATGATAGGGTATGGTCAGTCATGTGGATCTCGAATATGTGAGTAACTAAGCCTCCATCCTCTACCAAAAAAACATGTCAAATAGATACAAACACATGACAACCATACACATGCCAGTATGGGATCAGTACCATGAATCAATATAAAACATAAACATAACATCAAATAATATCAACATCTAATCTATGCAATAACCTGATACACATTCAATGAACAAAAATCCATAATCATCATTAATAATCATAATAATAGATCACATCAAAAGTGACCTAAAAGAATTCGGTCAAACACTGAAACATAAAGAAACCTAAAAGAAAACTACGAGTGGGGTACTACACCTACTAGTAGTGAAGCAGTTGTTGAAGAAATGTTTGAGAGCATAGATGTTCTATTCAATGACCCTGAAACAAGTGAAGAAGAAACAAAAAAGGAAGATGAGAAAGTCACACCTAATGTTCCAAAATTCACATCTAGATATCATTCAAAGGAAGACATCATTGGAGATCAGAGCAACAAAGTCATGACAAGATCAAAAGAAAAGAGTTCCACAGCAAATGAAGAGGTATGTTTATTATCATAGATTGAACCCTTAACCTTTGAAGATGCATGTAATGATTCAAATTGGCATGAAGCAATGAAAGAAGAGCTAGATTGGATAATTAAGAATGACACATGGGAATTGGTCCCTAGGCCTAGTGATAAGAATTTAATAGGAACAAAATGGATATTCATAAATAAGATGATTGAAGATGGAACAGTGGTAAGAAACAAAGCAAGACTAGTGTGTAAAGGATATGTGTAAAGAGAAGGAATTGATTATTTAGATACATTTGCCCCTATAAGTAGATTGGAAGCCATAAATTTATTTATATCCTATGCTACCTTCAAAGATTTTAAGGTATTCCAGATGGATGTTAAGTCAGCATTCCTAAATGGAGAATTGAAGGAAGAAGTATATATAGAGAAGCCTGAAGGATTCACCTTATCAGAAAGACTTGATATGGTATGTAGATTGAGGAAAGCCTTCTATGGACTTAAGAAAACCCCTAGAGCATGTTATGAAAGACTTGATAGATATTTGACAAAGATTGGATTCAAGAAAGGAGCAGCAGATTGTAATTTATTCATAAGAGAAATATCTGATGGATTATTGTTAGTTGCCAGATTTGTTGATGACATTATCTTTGGTGGTAATGACAAGCTCAGTGCTAAATTTTCTAAGGAGATGCAAAGCAAATTTGAAATGAGAATGATTGGACCTATCAAGTATTTTTTGGGATTGAATGTGCATCAAATAGACAAAGGTATATTCATAAATCAGAACAAGTATGTGAAAGAGATGTTGAAGAAATTCAAGATGGATGATTGCAAGCTAGTAAGTACCCCTATGATAACATGATGCAAGATTTCAAAAGAAGATGATTCACTAGCAGTGGACATAACCTTGTATAAGTCTATGATTGGTAAACTTATATATCTTACTCAAACTAGACTAGACATTTCCAATGTAGTTGGTATTGTTAGAAGATTTGCAGTAGAACCTAAGTAAAGTCATCTCATGGTAGTAAAAAGAATATTTAGATACTTGAATGGTACCTTAGACTATGGTTTATGGTATCCCAATTCAAAGAATATAGAACTTCATGTGTATACAGATGCTGATTGGGAAATATGTGTTGATGATAGAAAGAGTACCTCTGGAGGAGCAGTATTCCTTGGAGATAGACTTGTTACTTGAACAAGTAAAAAGAAGAATTGTATCTCTCAGTCAATAGTAGAATTAGAGTATGTAGCAACAACATTGAATTGTTCTACAATTGTGTGGATCATGCAGATGATAAAAGATTTTGGTATTCAGATTGATTACCCTATTGTTATTTATTTTGATAACACTAGCACTATCAATATGTCAAAGAACCCTATGATGCATGCAAAGACAAAACACATTGAGATAAAATATCACTTCCTAAGAGATAAAGTAGTAGAGAAAGAAGTAAAGGTAGACTATGTGAGTACAAAAGAATAGTTAGCTGACATTTTCACAAAGCCTTTACCGAAGGATATTTTTAAATATCTTAGGGAGAAGCTAGGAGTAATCCCCTTCCCTGAATCTGATTAGAGATTGTAGGAATTCATCAGTCCTTAGTGACTAATGAAAGGTTGACTACTCTACTTCAAGAGTAGTACCAATGCTTAATTGTTTGGTGCCCTTTACTATTGATGTCAAAGGGGGAGTATATAGTCATGAAAAATAGTAAATAATACAACAGTTCAACCTTAAGGAAGTTTTGCCAAGGAAATGGAGAATGTTATAAAAGAATTGCAACAAGGGGGAGCGAGTACTTAGAAAGAAGGAAAAAAATAGTAAGAGATGGAGGATTCATCCTTGGGGGAGTTTTTTTAAGGAAATGGAGAAAATTATAAAAAGATTGTACATTTGGATTGGTGGTGTTTTTCATTCCATATGTTGCCATCAATGCCAAAGGGGGAGATTGTTGGAGATTTTCCAGCAAGCTAGATTGCTAACTGTATGTTTGTCATTGATGACAAAATATGGTAAGTAGCATGCATGGAAGCCTAATGGAGAGATCTTTGAGCATATGTTGCATGGATATGTTATTAACATGATATCATTGATGCAAAAGTTGATTCTGAGTAAAGATAGTGGTAAAGTTGTGTATATCAGTGAGTGTTTCTAATAGGTCCTAGGAACAGTTCTATATATGATTTGCAATATGGTTGTAGTAAATCCTTGCACATTTATATTTATGTTGTAGACATATGCATGATGTTATGTTCATGGATGTAGAGTTAGATATGCAATACATGTTGAGTTATGAAGTCTCTAGTTGCAGTTTCTTGAGTCTATCTGGAAGAGCCGACAATGTTTATATGATTGTGGTATTTGTGCCTATCATCTTGGTATGTGTGCTTAGATTTATGTTAAGAGGAAATTTAAGATTGTTTAGTTAAGAGTGCATGACTTAATTCAGCATGAGAATAAATTTGGAGTTAATTTGGTGGAACCTACTGTGTTTAGCATTGCGTCTACTCACATGGAATTATGTAGTCCCAATTTATGTTGCGTGCTTAGTAGAGCCAACTGAGATTTTATTTGAGAGTTTTATTGTTTCCCTAATATGATTTCAAGATGGTTCTAATAGGCTGATTTGATTTTATCATTTAGAGGAAAGATATTTATAGGCAATCATTTGTGATTGCTAAGTATGGCTAAGAGTTGAAAGGGAAGAGCAGAAAAGAGAGTGCGAAGTGTTGAGCCATCAGAAGAAGGTCTATGTGACATAGTAGAGAATATATGCTATTCATTGGAATTGATCAAGACAATAGGTCTATGTGTAGTTCACCAAGATCCAGATATAGTGTGTATCTATTAAATAGAAGGTTGCAACCTTCACCTCTTTGAGCAGTGTGCTCTCAGACAGGGCATCCTCACCCCTAACAGGGTTAATTGTAAAAGAATCCTAATAGGGTTTGACCCTTGACCAGGTCACTTTACTTATTGCATTGTAAAGATCAACTCCTAACAGGGTTGTAAGATCTTCTAATGGGGATCATAAGACACTAGTGTAGTTCTTAGTGGGTGTCAATTCCCATCGAGATTTTTACCTATTTGGGTTTCCTTGTAACCAAAATTGTGGTATTGTGTTAAGTGTTCTTTCATTGTGTTTATGATTAATGTTATTATATACTTAATTGGATAAAGAATTGAATCTTGTAGACAATTGATTCACCCCCCCTCTTAGTTATCTCTTGGGACTATTCCTAACATAAAGGACCCCAATGAATGTCTTAAATTCCCCTTCTAATGGGGTCTTTGATATCTAGAAGCCTAGGTGTGGGATTTTGGTTCTAAGATCTGTTCCATAAATCATGTGATCTATTATGAATCTCCTTAGCTATCATGGCCCTCTCAATGGTATAACATACATCTCCTAGAGGTACTATGCATACCCTATCTTATATAGCATGATTAAACCCCTTAATGAAATGGTTGACTTACACTTTCTCACCCTTCATGTAATCTACATATGGAAGGAGCTCCATAAACTTTGTCTCATACTAGGCCACTATGAGTCCCCTCTACTGAAGGTCATGAAACTCATCAATACGATGTTGTCTGAAATGATCTAACATATATCTGGCTCTAAATCTCTCCAAAAATATCTCCCAAGAGAGGATGTCTAAGACCAAATAATTCTTATACTCTTCTTGCCTCCACCATGTAGAATAAATCCCTCTCAACATGTGGACAATGAATCATGCCTTTAGATTGCTTGCATAAGAGCGCAACCCAAATCAACACTCTAGGTTGAAGAGCCAAGCCTTAACCTTGATCACATTTGTAGATCCTGTGAATGGTGGTGGTTGAAGGTGTTGGAAATTTGGCTAAGAAGGATATCAGAATATTGTAATTATGGAAACATATACTCAACATGAAGATAACAAAATCAAAGGAAGCAGTCTTGTATGAGTGCATTAGAAAATTGTCCAAGTACAACAATGTTTACTAGTCTAATTAGAGATAGTTTTGATTAGCGATGTTTATAGAAGAAGGTTCAATGCATGCACACTTGAACATGGATCATTATATGTATATCAAAGTCACATATAAGAGCGCAAGTTTGTATGACATGTACAAAAGAAGATATTAAAGATTTACAGAGAGAGTGTTGAGCTGACCTGAACAGAGCAGAAGATAGAATATGATTACATTGAGTTAAGGGATTATTTTGTATATCAAAATAATGAGTTAACTATGTAGAGACAACATCCTAGATGTTAACCCTAAGGAAACATGAATTGATTTTATATTTTGAGAAGAATATAAGTATTGTAAGCGGACTGGAAGTTATTTTTTGTAATAAGTTGTATATATGTAAGTATTATGTAATGCAAGATGTACAAGTTACATATAGAATTTGTAATATGTTGATATATGATGCAAAATTGTATATTGTAAGAAGAAAGGAAGTAAGTACTATATATGAAAGCAAAGAGCCTACAAAGCTAGATCAGAATAATATCTATTCGACAATAGTAAAAGGTTTTGTATTTTACCTTTGTATCAAAAGCTATTATTGTATATTGCATGTTTGGGTAGTGAGCTCATCTTGCAAACATTTTATTTTGTAATAACAACTCCTAATAGGGTTGAGGCTTCTAACAAGGCCTAGAGTCCTTTAACCAGGACATAGACACTATATGTATGTAACAGACTCCTAATAGGATGAACATCCTTAACCAGTTACTTTTGATTAGTGGATCAGTTGTGGGTACCATCCCCACCAGGGTTTTCCCTTGGCTAGGGTTTCCTCAAGAAAAACCATGGTGTTATGAGTTCATTTATTTTATTTCTATGCTTATTATTCAGTTTACTTAGTTTAGTTTCTTATGCAAGATTCAAGTTAATTTCTTATATCCATAATTGGGCTTAAATTTTGTGAAATACTGATTCACCCCCCCTCTCAGTATTTCCTATTTCTAACAATTGGTATTAGAGCTTAGTTTCTTAGAACAAAGTTATTTGGAGAAAGCCTAACAGCTTGAGTAAGATCTCTATGGATATGGATCAATTGCAGAAGAATCTTAAAGAATCTCTTGAACATATCGTTATTCTTACTGAAGAAAGAGATACTCTAAAAGAAAAATATGATGATGCAAAGAACTACATTGAGAAACTAGAAGAAAAGATAGAAGATCTGAAATCAAAGAAAGAACCTACAATTCAAGTCAAGGACTATGATGAAGTTTCAAAAATGAAGAAAGAAAATGAGATCCTTAAACATGAGTTAAAGATTGTAGATTTGAAGTTAAGATTGAAAGATGACATTAACAAAGATGAATCAAATTTAAAATCTGAGAATGCAGATTTGAAATCTGAACTTACCAAAGTGACATCTGAATTTGAGAAAACAAAATTATAGTATGCTGAACTTGAGAAGTACAATACAATTGTGAAAGGAGAACTAACTTAGTCTAAACAATATCTTGAGAAATTGTATTCCAGTAGTAAAAATATTGATAAAAAAATGTCTTATCAGAAACCATGTTATGATAAAACCGATCTTGGATATCTTGAGGATATGTTCCCTAAGAAGATTGAGGAATGAAAAGAACCATATCCAAAACACCCTGAGAATAAAGATGAAAAGAAGCCCGATGAAGCTAAAAAATTTAAAGATATACCTAATCCACCTAAGGAAGATGAACAACCTAAAGATATGTGAAGAGAATTCAAAGGTAGATGTTTTTTCATTTAATTCTTTTGGATACATGAAAAGAGATTGTATAGATAAGAAATTCAAACCTATCTCTAGTTATTGTTATAATTATCATGGTTTTGGACATAGAGCTATTGATTGTAAGAAACCTATATCTAATGATAATAATAGTAATTCAATGTTTAGAGATACTAACCCTGCAGATAAGAGACCTATTGGAGACATGAACAAAAGGAATGGATTTGTGTATTATAGATGCAACAAGATTGGACATATTGCCAGAAATTGTAGATCACAAATCAATTAGTTAGGATCGAGATATGGAAACAATGGAGTAGTTTGTCAGATATACAAGAAATTTTGGTCACACAATGAGATTTTGTAGAATGAACAACATGAGAAACCCTAATACTAGAAACTACACAAGGAGAAATATGAACACAAATAGTAGTCAAAGAGAATGTTGTAGTAACTTGGAAGAAGTTGAGTTTGTTAAAGCCACAGATCAAGTGATAACACTGAGTATACCAGGAAATCAAATAGGTGAAGTACCTGAGAGTAAGTGTGAGTCATTTCCTAATTCATCTCAAAGAAATTAAGCATTTATTTCATGAATTATGTAAGGAAACTCAGGTGCGGAAACAGCTTCCTACGCTAATCTCTATAGGAGAGTATTGTGCAAATTATTATAAATCCTTACAATTTCAGATTCGTTAACTACTTTAACAAAGATATTGCAACCACATACAATGCATACAGAAAAATAGAGAATGACAATGATATACCCTGGGGAAAACCTTTCGGTAAAAAACCCCAGCACTCCAAAACCTACACAATGTATTATCTTCAACACAAAGATTACAATACACTTGCAATGCAAGTTCTTTCAGGAAATGAGAGACAAAGCCAACAAGACTTAAATTTCTATTATTGTATCTCTCCCATAGGAGTAGCATCATATATATAGACTCCTCTGGACCCAAAAATAGGCACAACCACCAAGACCCATGCACAAAGCCACATGTACACAGTTGTTACATGCAATCCCAAGAATAGGTGTCCATCCCTAGAATAGACTATGAAAGCTTGTCATAGAATCACCAAAAATAATGGTCACAAGAGAAGTGTAAGAGAATCTGTCATACCAACCTATTTTTGGCATATTCTCTTACACACACCAACCACTTCTTCTTGGGCGCCCAAATAGGCCCAAGTCATAAGATGCTCTTACACCTGTCATAGCACATTCCTTAAATAGTTCTTACGCATCATAGGAATCTGTCATGACCGTTTCAGTCATGATCTCCTTACGCACAAAATGCCGACACATCAACATGCCAACTAGACATGTACACTCACACTTAATTACATTATTTGCAAAAAAATACATTTACAAAACAAATAATAAGAATAGGAATTATCCAAGGTTGAGACACCTTATTCCTAACAAATTATATATTAGAGTAAGGCATCCAAATAGTGTAGAACTTAGATTAAATTGAATTAAGTCTTGTGAAGTTAATATGAGCTAGTATATGACATAATGAAGCTATGGTTAAGAGCGCATAAATTTATGAACATGTATGCGAGTACACAAAAAGAATGAAGTTGTGAAGGTAACCAGGAACAAATTTTTGGCATGAAGCTCTTAAGAAATTTAATGCAATGTTAGTATCTTGAAAGATTTGAAGGATAAAAGCTGATGATTGGTATTAGTTGATCATTCAAGTGATTACAAGTGATATAGAGAGCTAGCTAGTGGAGATTAAGAGTAGTTTGCAAGATTTGGAGACATAATTCTTGCCAGATCTATGCAAAGCCCTAAATCATGATTTCAAGTTATTTCACTAAGTATTCACTATCAAAGTAGTCATATTTTAATAGAATCATGGCTGCATCACTAGCTCACTCATCAAAAATTGAGCTAGACCTAAAATGAAGAAGGAACCTATAGAATCCTTGGAGGAAGACCCCAGTTTATCCTTGTCAACCATTCCAGATGGAGTTTTGCATTTGGTAGATGTGAAAGGTTATATGAATGTAAGTTTGAGACTATAGGAGATGGTAACCTAATCATGGAGTATAATAAGATTTACAAACAAGACATATCATACAAATAAGGGTTTGAGCATTTAAGTGAAATATATATTATCAAGTACACACTTCACTATGAGTTTCATAATGATGAATGGACCAAGATAATATTGAGGAGAATTCATAATCAAAATTTTTGGTTAGATGATAGAGTCATAGACATCACTGAAGATATTATTCATGAGGTAACATGATTATCTAAGTCAGGAGTAATTCCTTTGAATGAAAATAATGTCAAGAAAATAGTGTTAGACAACACCAAGTCTTCATACAATGGAAGAAGAACTGTTATAAGTAAGATTGAACAAGATGATGTTAGATATATATGCAAAATAATGAATTCAAAATTCTGTGCAAGCTCAAGAGAAGATGATATGGCAGCTGGCATGGTACATGCAGCTTATCTTATGTGTGTAGAAAAAGTACAAGTAGATATCTGTGAGATTTTGAGGATACAGTTGGCTGAAAATCTTGAGAAGATCAGAAAGACTAAGAATTCATAGTTTAGATTTTCATCCCTGATCGCCAACATGTTTTTCCATTTGTTAAGAATATTCCCATACACTATAGGAGTTGATTGGAATAATAATATAAATTCTATGGACAGAATTAATAAAGTATACTTGAGACACCCTATTGATAAAGTGAATGAAAGTGCTACTTTAGTAATAAAGACTTTTCAAAATGAAATGAGGAAAAGATCAAGGATTCCACCATCTATTGTGGAGAAGTACAAAGAAGAGATATGTTTCTTAGTAGACACAAAATTTACTTATATTGAAGTAGTTGAGCCAAGAGTATAATTTGTAGATCCTCTTGAGTATGAGGTTTTAGAAGTTGAAATTGAAGGTTATGTGGACAAGTTACTTAAGAGTAATTTGGATGCAAAGAGTCCTAGATTTATGACACATGAAGAGAACTTCAATTCAACACAAACATAACAAGTATAGAAAATGGAAAAGAAGAGATTTGACAGTACTATCAAGAAAATATTTAAAGATATAGGTATGACCAAACATGAGTTTTTCATTGCGAAGCAGACAACAAAAATTAGGGACATTGGATAGAAAGAAGTATTATAAGTTCCATGCTTGACATCCCATGCAACCCCTACTGAAGAAATTTAGGAGATTGATGAAGAGATTGAAGAAGTGGAAGTACAAGAAGTGAGGAAATCCACAAGATCCTCCTCCACCATGTTGGTATAATTTTTAAGGTTCTTTTGAGAAATTTCTCCTTTAGTCTTGCTAACATCCGAATCCTGCATGTGTATCAACTTTTTCATGAATCTTCCAAAAATTTGTCCTTTTAAAATTTGAGTGTCAAGTCCATGAGATGCAAAAATGTGTACATATCCTTGCCCTAAGTCTTTTTGCCCTCAATAGGGTTTTCATTTTTTGAAAATACCCAAGTGTTCCCTAGATCTTTATATTTTCATGTTACTTTTTAAGGCACTTAAAGGGTTGCATATGCACATGATCATTTCATCTCCCTAAGCATTCAATGAGTCTCGTACTATATTTGTTAAGTCTTAAAAAATTTAGAGAAGAAGCGACAAAGCCCTGGTTTTCATTCTGTTTCATTTAGTCACATAATCTCTAGTTGAGTTGGCGGTTAGTGAATCTATCTGATGATCAAGTGACAAAGAGATCTCTAATTCTCATGATTCATGGTGGTTTTCTTCAAACATGTAGCGACCTAGTGAATAGTGTTATCTCCTATTTGCTTGATGTAGTGGTAATGTTATAAAGTTTCTGGCGATCAAGCGCAGACCATAGATGCAATTCTTGATTAATGGTTGTAATATCTCAGACATGAATTTGCAGTTAGTGATTGATTCAGTGGGACATTTATCTCATAATCTCCAAGTCTTGGCGGTTAGTAAGAAGACATTCAATGATCAAGTGATTGAATGTGTTCGCTTGATCTCTGAGAATTAGCAGTTAAGTGTGGAGCATCTAGTGATTCAGTGAAAAGGTTTATCAAAGGGTAAGGTTTTCTTCAGTTGTGTATTCTCCAAATATCAATCGACTAGTCAAGACAAGGCATTCAATGACTTAGCAAACATAGTGTTCACTTAATATCACGAAGTTGAAACTTAGAGACTTTTTATCCAGCGATCCAGTGATAAAGTAAAAGGTGATAAAATATTGGTTCTTTCCATCCAGTGAATAAGCAACTGAAGAATATTGTTGAGTCTCATGATAAATTGATTGAGTTTTAAAACATTTAGCGATAGCTATGGCTATTAATGAAGATCAATGGTTAGTGTGTAATCATGAGATAAAACTAAGGTTAAGGATTTTATCAAAGATAATAAGAGATTAAGGTGTTCATTGAATCTCAGAACATAACCAAGGTTAGTAAAATCATGTAGAGAACATGAGAATTCTAGTTGTCGCTTGATCTCGTAATGTAACTAAAGTTAAAGAAAAGATCTAGAGATTGTGTGAACACATTCAATCCCTAAACCTCATAAAAGAACTACGGTCAAGTTAAAGTTTGTAAGATTTGGAGAAAGCTTTCAATCGCATGATCGCTAGATAAAAGATGAGTTAAAAGAAGGATTATGAGATCACACGAAGTTTTTAGTTGCTTATTCTCAGAAGGTAACCATAGTAAGTATGAATTTCTTGAGATTCAGAGAATGCTTTCAGTCTCTAGATCGTGAGATAAGATGACAGTTAAAGAAAAGGTTTGAAAACTATACGAGAACCGTGGATGTAAATAAGATCAGATGGTAAGAAAAGGTTTGAAAGCTATACGAGAACCGTGGATGCAAATAAGATCAGATGGTGGTCGCTATCTCTTAATAAGACCATGAGTTAAGGAAACATTATGAGATTACAAAAAGCCTTCAGTCACTTGATCTCTGAGTTAAATCACAGTGAGGAAGAACATTTCGAGATCAAGAGAAGCTTTCAGTCTCTTGATCTTTGAATAGCTCCTGGTTAAGTTCACAGTAATGAAAAAGGAAAAGAGCTATTATTACATGGAAAGGTACTCTGCTAGGATGGATAAAGTGAGTAGGCCAGCCAATCAGATCATAATTGAGGGTTTTTTGTTAGTACTCAAGGGTTTTTAAAAGATGACATAGTAATCATTCCTTTTTATTTCTCTGCAATTTTTAATGCAAACTGTCAACATCTTACATTACGGCTAGCTATTTTTCAAATTTGGTGTTACATAGAGTTGAATGTTGAGATGACTTAGAGAAGATTTGCAGTGATCTTAATAACTCCTATGCATTAAATGATCAATGTTATATTGACGAGACATTCATGCATTTACACTTAACAATTTTTAGAGAGCAATTGAGATTTTCAAGCAATTGTAGTAAGTAATTTGCAGATAAGATTTGTAGAGTTGAGTGTTCATAGAAGATTTGTAGAGATGAACCAACCAGAATCAAGCCAATCTTCTTCCAGTGGGGAAGAAAAAGAACAAGGAGATGAGCAGAAGGGCAAGCTGAATTTTTCTAATGAATTCATCGAATCATTACCAGGATCAAACCAGAACAAGAAGGAAAATGATAAAGTCTTCATTGACGATATGGAAAACTGTAGGGATCTTGATACCCCTTCTTGCTTTGGTTTTATGCTTTTTAATTATTTCTACATGAATCATGATAGGGATATCCCAATTTGTAATGCATGGGTTTTAGGCATGGCCAAGTTGATATTCCCTGATGTCTTTGTAGATGTTGACCTCATGTTTGAATTGGCAATAAATTATGATCCCATATCCAAAAACATTAGGAAAGGTGATCAATCTCCTTAGTTACTCTTGATAGGGGATCCTTTATGAAAGCTTTTAATTTGTACTCCTCATAATCTAAAGAGATAGAACTAAAGAAGGAAAAGGAGAAGTATGCAAGCCAATTAGGGTTTGTGAGGATCTAGATGGCTAGACATATCCCTAAAACTAGTAAACATGTAGCCCCTCTTCCACCACATATGAATGCTCCCTATGAGTATAAATCCCTAAATTTTCATATGAAGTATCTAGCATGTGGGTTGTGTCAAGTCTTGCGGATAGATGGAGATGCTGAAAGGTTGCTGCCTGATCTACTGATGATAATCCTAGATATTTAGAATTCACATGCCAATGCAGACTATGATTACATTCAATATGTAATTGATAGGATACATGAGGGTCTGTCATGCATCAAGGAAAAAAAGATGCCCATTAAATTCTTGCACTATTATTTGTTAATGCATTTAATTTTGTATTTCAATGTTGATAACTTAAATGTGCAAATGTTGAGACCAAGAACAATGTTTGAGGGACATCCAAACCCTATGCAGTTTTGGTTGAGGGTATGGAATTATACTTCGAATGAAAATAATTTTTGTGGTTTTCAGAATTGGATAGTTCATCCAATTTTGAACTAATGGGAACAAGCATTGTGAGACTCCCGGGTTTGGTACTTAAACTTCTTAGGCCTAAACAATTTATTAGCAAGTGGGATAAGGGCCATAATTGGGGAGATTTTTATCTAGGTCAGAATTTTACACTGATCAGGGTTTATAGTTGCCCACAACCCCCTCATTTATTACCAAAGTATGTACCACCAAGGGTAGCCCAATTGGATTTTTTGTAGCAATTGATGTGGACTAATAAGGAGCACTTGGAACCACATAGAAAAGGAACTTGTACTCCTTGTTAGTATAAATGAGGAATATTTTTTATTGGAAAAAGAGCACTACCATAGGTTAGCTTGTGGTTGAATCATTACAAGATGGCTTCTGCTGCATATAGATATGTAGACCTAGAGGATTTCATCAGAAGTGCCAGAATACTACTTATCCCAAATATTGGTACAATAAAAAGTCATGAGGGATGTGATCAAGAGGATGTGATCAGAAACAAGCTGGATGAGGATGAGATAGAAAGAAGACTTACCAAATTCTATGACTTATTAAACTTGGAAGCTCAGCTCAAAAAGGCTGGTATGAACTTTGGCAGATTTTTCCCAGATCTCCCCTACCTAGCAAAAATTGACAAAATGGTAGAGATGCATGGCACTCTATCTAGCGAATTAGAGGGTCATCTTAAAGAGAAGCTGGAAGTAAAAAAATGATTATTCTTCTTTTGACTATGAAGAGTACACTAATGAATCTCAAGAAGGAGATAGTCCACCCCAAGTCAATGAGCCCCCTATCATTGATGTCAGTCAGGATGCACTTGAAGTAGGAGATGTATTTGAACCACCTCAAAAGAGGCAAAAAATTGAGGAAGGAAAACCCTCTAAAAGAAATAAACAAAAGAAAGAAGTTGACATGATTAAAGGCTTAATTCCTAGTGATAGATCATATCATCACCAGTTGAGGAAAACCATTAGAGAAGGAAAGAAGGAAACCACACAAGAAGATGTGGAGTTACCCCTATTGCTTGGTAAAGATGAAAGGGAAATGTACCAGAAAGAATTGCTCAATTATGATCAATTCATCAAAAGTGAGGAATTTAAGAATTTCCTCATATGGAAGAAGAAACAGGAAATTGCAAAAACATTACCTAAGGGTAGTGATCCAGATGATGAGGCACTAAAAGCCTTAGCAACATATAATCTAGAATTGGAAACCATTATTGTGGAAGAAGCTAGGGAAATGGTTAAGTCTAGTGGGATGATCGTAGTGCCAGGGTGGGACATTACATCAGCTTTCATCATAGATCAAATAAGAAAATAAGCTGATGGAAATCTATCTTATGAAGCCCAAATTGGAGATATGATTAGAGGAAGTGTGTATGACCTAAATCCCAAGCCTTGGCAATGTGGTCCTTTTCACCAAGAACCCAAAAGCCATCCTTACTCAGCATAGAGGATAAAATGGAAGGGGACAAGATCATCTGGACTATTGAAAACACCAGTGATCTTGAAGTGTCTAAGGTAATGACCCATTTTGTACATCTAAATGAAGCTAAGACAACTCAATTGTCAAATAAATATGCAAAATTATTTGAAAATACTGTAACCATAGCAAAAGACAGAGATCAAGGACTAATGAAAATTAAAGTCCTAGAAGATGAGTTGGAAGAGTTAAAGGTTAAGCTTGAAGAATTTTCTAAAGCAACTCCTCCTCTAGCCCTACAAATTGAAGTTGCAATCCAATTAGTGGTAGAAATTCCCATTGAGGCAACAAGGGATTCAGAAAAGGACAAGCTAGATGTAGCTCTCAAAGAACCCAATAATGTCTTACAACATAGGTATGAGGAGATTAAA
Source organism: Chamaecyparis obtusa (assembly GCA_027943335.1). NCBI lineage: Eukaryota > Viridiplantae > Streptophyta > Pinopsida > Cupressales > Cupressaceae > Chamaecyparis > Chamaecyparis obtusa. The sequence goes on from BSBK01014114.1 coordinate 28,350, forward strand.
GGAAAAATGGACTCAGTCCATAATTCATACTCTATGTTATGGAAAATAAGTGACAACATCAAAGATGCTATGGCTTCTTTAGAGGAACTTTTCAATATCTGGTTTAGTAGAGGGGATTTTTTTAAGAGACTTGAAGTGATACCACCACATAGGGCAGACATTCTAGAATCAGTGATTGAGGTTGGCGAGAAGATAGAGAAAATTAGCACAACTTGGGAATTCTTCAAGGGAAAGGCAAATCAGGGAAGAGCCAAAATGAATATGTTTGGCCTAGACTTTAGTAAGTTCCTCCCTCAAATTTGCAAAGATGATGGTAACATCATAGAAGTTGACGAGTGGAAGTCAAATATGAGTCAGTTGGTGATTAGGTTGGAGGCCTTTTTGAATAATGATGGATCCTTAGATATTGATAGGTTCAACAACATTTTGGATGACATGTTTAAAACTAAAAATGAATGTACCAAATTTGTTGTTGACACAAAGGCCATCATTGACTCAAGATGGGACAAAGAAGTTAAAATGTTGCAAAGCCTAAAATAATATGCCTGGCCTTCAGAGGAAGAGGTTGCTACATGGGAGAAAAGCACCAAGCCTAAAAAGAAGAAGCTAGTTGCTGTTGACCTAGAAGAGATGGATGAAGAGTGAACTACGACATGGCACTTGATCTTTGAGAACATGAATGGTAATTATCATAAAGAGGATGATGTATGTTAGCTGGTAGGAGGTCATCATTCCCAAAACAACTTGCAGAAGTTACTTTGAATACCTATAGAAAAAGGTTCCATTTGAAGAGTTCACCATGAGAAGAAACAAATTTATGGTGCCCTTTCTCCCTTTTTAGTTATATTTAAAATATAATTTGTATTATAGTGCAAGTCACTATCTAGGCCATCCAAAGCTTGTTGCATCCTTCTTTTAAGGATTTGAAGATGGCTAGTATATATAAGAGGTCTCATGTATTGTAAGAGGTAGTGAAAAACTTATTGTAATAGAATTTTTTGCATTAGTGTTTGAATTTTGAGAATCTTAGTCTCTGAATGTATTGATATAGAAGATTTATCGATGAAAATATACTAAAATTCCTTGTATATGTTTTGTTGTCTTCATATATGAATTTTATTTCTTTATGTGTTAAATTTGTAAGGCATTTTTAATACATCATCTACAAGGTAGATAGTGGGGTTGAATCTTAAGTTTCTTTCAAGGGAAGGGTAACTATTAAGTAAGGTCTCAAGGATTTCAATATCTATGTAGGAATTTGATGGTAGAATATATAAATGAGAGGGTGATTTACAAGGTATCTTATCTGGGTTTTGGGGTTATTTAATTTGAGGGTTTTATGTAGATGTGTTATCTTTGACTCTGATGCCCTAGGATTAGGCATTGATCATTCCTTAAGTTACAATTTTCACCATCAATCCAATGAATAACTGTTTACTTTAAAGTTTGTATTGAAAAGATTATTTGTTCATGTCTATGTCAAGTACATAGATAGCTATTGTGATTCTTTAAAGAATTTAATTTGAGAGGTATAACCACCTGAGCCAAGAGATCAAAGTGAAGAAGGATCCAGATCCTTAATACGTTAGTTTTTTGGTTGTTTGATGCATCTATTGGGACTATAAGAGTTAAAAATTAAGAGTTTTCTAATTAGTTTTGATCATTTGTAGTTTTAAACACTAACAAAATTGGTGACTCTATTGGGGACTTAAATATTTTTGCAATAAGCTTGTTACAATTTTCTGCTAACCATTTTTTGTTATACTAAAAGACCAGTTTATAATCTATCCCCACAAATTTATGGGTGGTGACTTTGAAATCTATGTTTACCAGTTGCTAGTGTAACATAAATAAAATTATGAAAGTATCTTGTCAAAGTTATCATGAGTCGACAAAGATACACCAGGTCATACTATAAGGATCACCTAGAAAGTAATATGGGTGACGAGTTCCATACACCGAGTAGAAAGCAATGGTCCAAACGAGGTATTTTCAAGCGTAGTTCCCCTAGACCATCTAATGATCATGCTTCAACACCTATCCCAAAAGTGGTTCCCTCTTTTTCTGAAAAGTTGAGTTTCTTAGAAGAATGAACCCTGACTCAGTTAGTCCTCCTCAGGAAGATGAATTTATAGATATAGGATTTTTTCCTGCACATGAAATTTTAGACCAAATAGGAGAAACCTTTAATGCTGAGAGTACTTCTCATGATTCTGAGAAGTTGTGGGAAGAAGTTATGGCTTTGAGGAAAAAGAGCAGGAATAATTATTGGAAATTACAAAGAAAATAAAAGAGAGGGAGCAAGAAACTTATGAGCTACTCAGGAAAGACAGGAACTCATGAGAAAGACCAAGAATAATGAGCTCTAAGAAAAAAATATAAATCAAGAATTTAAGTCTTTGGATAGGGAAATGTTTGCTGATATGGAGGCTTTGAGACAACAAGTCAATATAAATGAGCCTAATCCCAAGAAGGATGGGTTCAAGGGTGAAGGCCCTATCCTAAGATAGTTGCATCCATCAGAGATCAAAAGAAATAAGGATCTCATAAATAATGTAAAAGATGCATCTGACAAGGGAAAGAAAAAAAGATTGGGATCAACATAAATGAATCCAAGAAGAATAGTGCGTTTCCTTGTACTATACCCCAGGAAAACTTATAGTTAGAAAAGGCTAGAAAGGCCAAGGAAGATCTAGCTATCCAACTAGAAAAATTGGAGTTAGAAGCTTTTGAAGATGAAATGAAAAGGAAGATTGCTTTCTTACATACAAATATGAGTACAACTTCTAGTATTTCAATCTTTGTTATTGGTGGGACACTACCAAAAAATCAATCATGTGGTCCTATGCATTTTCTCCAAGCCTCAAAATCTAAGCAAGTGGTCCAAGGAATAGTTCAAAATACAAATCCAATAATCCCATTTGCTGGTGGTCCTACTAGAAATATGTTGCATCAAAATACTTGAGGCAGTGGAGCTCATGCTTCACAAAATTTTCAAAGAAGGCCAGTTCATCTGGATAGATACTGACCATTATTCTTTGATGGTATTCTTGGTCAACTAAATGCTATCCCAAATGAGGTAAGAGATAAAATCCCTAAGTGCACTAGTAACTGTAATCACCTGAAAATGGACAAAGATCAAATCAAGTCAAATCAAGGAAAATCAAGGACATAATTGAATCAATTGAATCACAATGCATAATTAGCCAATCAAAATGAAAATCAAGTCTTAATTTGAAATCAATCAAAATTGAGAGCATTTTAATAAAATGTAATCAAATCAAAATACAATTAAATCAATTAATTGTATAGTCTTGGATTAAATCAAATTCAACCCATTCAAGGGGTAAATGGCTAAAAAAATTCATTTAAATCAATTAATAAATCTCAATTATTCTCAACAACCCACAAAGAGAGGAAAATCAATCAACCAATGAGAATAAAGGAAAGGCATTCACATGGATCAAGCCAAATTCAATCTCATTCACTCAAAGTGAAAAGGAATCTTGACCATTGATCTTGTCTACTTGTCCCAAGCTTTGAGGACACAAACTTTGCTTTGTCTTCAAAGGGTGGAACCAAAGACTCAACTCAAGTTTAACCATGATTAAATACAACTACACCCCCTACCATTGGAAAATCTATAAAAGGAAGGCCTAAATCCTTCATAATGATCATCCATACATCTGAGAATTGCATTGAACCTCTTGCAATTTGAGCTTAGAAAGGCATTTGAGAAGCATTTTAGCATTTACTTTGATCTAATTGTTAGTAATAGCATTGTTATCTTTATCATTCTCATTCTAGGACTGTCATTAATGGAAGCTTGCTGAGAGCTATTCATTAACACTATTAGTTAGAGAGCCATAGGATGCTCAATTAGTCATTATTTTTCTAAATAGTTTCTCTATTGCTTTGTGGTTGTATTTAGTTACTATTTTCAATTATTGATTAACCTTAATTCTATGAAGGCACTTTCCCTAGTGTACAAAATGGCACCCACCGTGGGGCAGAATGCTCTACTCTATTAATCGTGCAGAAATTTTGCATTATTTCCAAATTTGCATATCATTAACCCTTGGTTTTTTTAGGAAGTAGCACTTTTTCCAGTTTAAGCAGCGCTTCTATGAAAGGAAACAGTGCTTTCAATCACTATTTCGGCACTTCTGTGGCAAAGTTGTGCACCTTTGCATTGATCTACAACACCTTTGCAAGTCATGTCTTCGATCTCCTTATCTTTCAGTGCTTTTGCATCATAAAAGAGCACTTTTCTCCTGACTACTAGGCACTTTCACTAGTTTTCTGAGTGCTTTTGCACAAATTTTACCACCTTTTCTTATTCTAGTAGCGCTTTTACAAGTTATTTGTGCACTTTTACATTTTAATGGAAGACTAAAATAGCGCTTTCAATCAGATTAGCTGCACTTTTGAGCAATAAAATAGCACTTTTAATTAATTCTGGTGTGCTTTTGCAAAATTTTATGAATCAATTAATTTGACTGTGGCAAAATGTCTTTTATTCTGCAGGATGACAGGGCATAAAAAGGCGAGAAAACCAGAGACAAAATTCAATTAGGAAGGCAAAGCTTTAGCCAAAAAGAACAAGAAGGAGAACATAGCTCATATCAAAGCGGTTCTTGAAACAACACAAGAAGAAGACAATCAGGTATATCAGAAATATCTTGCTATTATTGAAGCATACAAATTGAAATTCATATCTTTAAATTGGATCTTTAGTCCTTAAGTTCAAGTTTTCCTTAAAACTTTGCAATTAAGGTGCTTAAAACTTCAATCTATTTTTAGTTGCTTCATGCATTTTGCTTTGATTTTCCCTCATTGTGATTGTTGGTGTTGACTAACTTGTTGGGGGACAAGCACATTTGGAGGAGGCTATTGCCAAGGTGAGTTGAAATACAATGACAAAACCTTTCAAAAATGCCCTCAGCTTAGGCTAGCTACAAGGAAAGGTATTTCTCTATTCAAGCTTGCACTTGATCAAATTGTGGCATTCTTTTGACATAGCTTAAGATAAAATAGGAAATGAATTACACACTTCAATTTTAAGAATCTCATTGTTAAGAGATTGGGAAAGAACAAGTGTGTGTTTAAGTGTGTGGAAAAAAGAAAGACAATAGGGATATGCTCTTCACTCTTTGAGTGAATCAAACTCCCAAACTTGTCGGCCTAAGTTCATTTCTTGTTTTCCATATACATGCTAGAGCAATAGTGGGCTCGCCTCCCAAGTTTTCCTTAATGAGGCTAGTGAGAGGGACAACCCAAAGTGGGATACACTCACTTTTTTCCATGGGAATCCAACCCACTCTAAAAAGAAATGCATGCATCCTTAATGGGGTGTGTGACAAATGAATCTTAATTTTTCAACCTTCCTCTAGTAGTCCTCACGGATTGTGTAAAATCATACCTCGGTGCATGTGGGAAGCCCCTTAACATACTTAGGGGATGAGAGATTAAAGTCTATTTGAATGGAATCAATACTAAATCCTTGATAAAATAGCAAGACCACCTTCTAGAGCCATGTTTACGGACCAAATCTTGTTCTAGGTAGGTGCTTGAAGTGCATTCTTGTGAAAAACCCATGATAACATTCTTCAAATCAAACATTTTGTGTTTAAGTGGGTAAAAAGAGACAAGTGAATGTGTGATTTTTTGTTTTTGGAATACATAAACAAGTGAGAGATATCCATTGAAAACTCATCTTATATTTTTAAATCTCTTCAATATAAATCAACAATTTTTTGAATCAAGGATCATTCCAAAATGAACCCTTGTTGGATTCTGATTTCCACATAGTCCCAAACATATAGGGTATCATTACCAGGAGATAGCACTATTTTTGCAAACCCAAGGCAAGAAGTTGAGTACCAAAGTGTGTTCAAAGATCCTAATCAAGAAGAAATTTTCACGAACCTGTTTGAACCAAGACTTGAAGAGATGGGTGATATGAATTCAGCCCATCACAATATTAACAATGCCAACTATAATCCTAAGGAGACACTTGAAGAAAGGGTTGAGAAAGCTGCCCAAGACAATGATTTCCTAGAGGTTATGGAGAAATTAATAGACAAAGATAGGGATAACTTCTTCCTAAGCCTAGCACAAAAGGGGGTAAAGCTGCCCTATGACTTTGATATTGACCAACTCAAGAAAGACCAACACCAAGATGATCCTATGAATGTTATGACTAGGCAAATAAAGGCCTTCCAAGAGAAAATTGATACCATGAAGAAGGCAATTGAACCTAAAGCATTTTCCATAGAAGCTTTGTGTCCTTTTCCTTTCAACAGAAGTTTAGCAATGGTATCTTTTCCTTTTAATACCCTCTTTCCTAAATATGATAAATACATGGGTAAAATAGACCCACAGGACCATTTAAGGGAGTTTTGCACCCTAAGCATAGAGCTCATGCACAATGATACTTATCTAATGAGACTCTTTCCTAGAAGCTGAGGAGGTCCCGCAATGGAGTGGTTTTCAAAACTAACCCCTAGAATAAAGTCCTTTGAGGAGTTAGCCTCCAAGTTCATAACCCATTACTCTTATAACATTGAGCACGAAATTACTATGCTCAAGTTATGTGATACCAACCAAAAAGATGGAGAGTCCTTTTTAGGATTCTTACAAAGGTGGAGGACCATTTTTGCAAGGTATCCACAAAGTATCCCAGAGAAAGAGAAGATGAAAATCTTCACCAATAATTTGACCTCGGAAATGAATTATAGATTACAACTTCAATGTCCCCCAACATTTGAGAAACTCATCAAAAATGGGATAAAGATTGAAGATGTCTTGGTCAAAAGAGGTGAAGTTAAATTATTTAAGGATAACAAATCCAACAACAACAACAACAACAATAATAATAACAGCAACAACAATAATTATGTGCCTAAGTATTTCAATAATCAAGGGTCCAACAATAACAATGATAAATCTAAATCTTGGACAAAGAATAATAATAAAAACCTTGTAAATGATGGAGTTGTAGAAGCACACAACTTAAAGTCTACCCCTTTTATACTACCATATGGAGCTAATTCTTCAAATAATGTTAATCAATCAAGTAAAGCTCCATTTAATTCCAATAATTCCAACAAAAACCCCAACACTTCCAATAATAAGACTTGGGATAAATCAAAATCAAACTGAAATTATAATAAAATGAAATTCACCTACTTAGGTGAACCTTTGGAGAATTTACTAAGAACCTTTTTGGCCAATCAAGTTATCACGTTACCTAACATATCAAGTTATGAACCTGAAGTCAAACCTTATTGGTGGAATGCATCTCATCATTGTGAATACCATTGAAAAGGAGGTAATCCAACCAACAAGTGCATGAGATTGAAGCACTTAGTGCAAGATCTAATTGATAATAACACCATCAAAATTGAAGGACCTCAAAACAATGAGGATCACACGGCCTACAAAAATCCCTTTTTGAATCATGAAAAGGGTGAGTCATCGAATCAAAATCATAAAAAGGGTAATGAGAAAGTAAACTTTTCTCACACATATGATAACATGATAAACACTCTACGAGAGGATGAAACCATAACTGTTATCATAGTGAAAGATAAGTCAAGAGAAGTATCATCAAATGTTGTCAGTAGGGGACAAGCATAAAAAATTATCCTACCTACCAATGCTCCAAAAGTGGTGATATCAAACCAAGCTTCAACATCATCATCAAAGCAATACAACTTGGTAGATCAATTGCAAAGAACTCCCGCTCAAATTTCTATTCTTGAGCTACTTAAACTATCACCAATTCATAAGGATATCTTGGAAAAAGCCTTGTTGGAAACAAATGTACCTCTAAATTTGGAGGTAGACAAATTCAAAAATATGGTAGGGCACCTAATCACACCTCATTGCCTATCATTTTCTGAACAAGATGACATGTCTCTTAATCATCCCCAAAATCTTCCCTTACACATGGAAGTGTTGATCCACAAGCATAGGGTGAAAAGAGTCCTTATAGATGGAGGTGCTCGCCTAAATATTTGTACCCTTAGCTTGGTAAAAGCCCTAGGATTTTTTGAGGAGGCTATTGACCCAAAGAAGAAAATAACCATTAAAGCCTATGATGAAGAAGAAAAAGCATCAAGAGGAGTTATAGTCTTAACCATAAGAGTTGGTCCCATGAAAAAAGAGACCATATGCCAAGTGTTAGACTTAAAATTAACTTACAATATTTTGTTAGGAAGGCCATGGATCCACGAAATGAAAGCCATTCCTTCAACTTATCTTCAATGCTTAAAATTCCCATATCTAGCTCAAGAGATAATGGTAAGTGGAGATCTAAATCCATTCCAATATTGTAATAATGTCAAGCCTATCAATGGCTCTTTGGTTCCACACAATGCTGAAGGGTCCATACCTAAGCAATTAGAGCAAGGTCAAAATTCTAAGAACACTTCTTGGTTGAAGGGAAAGGAAAAGATGGAAGAAGTTATTATTGAAGACAAATCAAAACTCATTAACCTAACTACCTCGACTAAATGAAAAGAGAGGGTTAACAAGGATAACATTATTGAAGAAATAAAAGAAGATCATATACAAGCTACTCAAGTATTCACCAAAGAGGCCCATTATCAAAAGATGGACCAAATGATGAAAATTTTTGATAAGAAATGTAAGATTAAGCAAAAGGGAGTAGGTGAATACTCCTTATCTATGATGGATCTACCTTTATCACCCAAGTCCTTTGGGAAACCCTCAAATCTACCTCATAGATATAATGATAACTTTGTAAGGGAAAGTACATCATCCACCATAGATGAAGAAGACAATGAGATCCTAAACTAGTTATACAAGGATGAAGAATCAAGTGCCCATGTCAAACATATCCAAAATATAACCATTCCCACACATCAATATGGGAAAGAGTTTGCAATCATGCAAAAGATGGGATACAAAGGTCAAGGAACTCTAGGTACAAAGAATGAAGGGATCATTGAACCCTTAGAAAGTATATGGTGAGATTCTAAGGAAAAAGTAGGAATAGGGTATCTTGAAGAAGGATACACTCAAAAACATCATCGCCAACTTTATAGCCAAATATTACAATTAGAGTCTCGTAGTGATGAGGATTCTAATGAATGGGAATGGGAGACCCTATGAGATGAGTCATGCCAAGACAAAGGTATTGATGTTATTCATACCTATGCTTCTACCAAAAATAAAGGACCCATGATAGAATCAACTTTAAATCAAGCATCTAGTTCTAGCCAAGTGATTCTAAATGATGTACCAAGTATAGAGATAGAAATCAATCAGTGGATAGGTGAACCATATGTTCCTTCATGGAGACCTAATATGGAAGAATCAAATCCTAGGTTTAATCCACATGAGTTCTATCCCATAGAAACTCGAGAGGACTCTAGTGAGGGGGACTTTGATCCTTCTTCTTTAGAACATTTAGAGGAAGCCCATGTCTGAGATTTTCAAGATACAATGTACGAACCCTCTAATAATGAGATCTATACCTTAAACCCCATTGAGACAAACCCCGGTGTTGACCCATTAACTCTCATTCATCCGGACCTAATTGAATGGAATGCCATTGAACCAACTACCTTGCCAATTTTCTTGAATGACAACATGGTGTCCCAATACCTCGACGCAGTTGAACCTTCTTATATCAGAGAATATCAGGAAGAAATGATCAAAGGGAGCATCCAAACTTCTAATTTGAGAAAAAATGAAAAAATAAAAATAAAATAGAAAAGGAAAAGAATCAAGTGTTGAAAACCACTTTGTGGCAACATTAGATCAATAAAAAAACAAAGAAATAAAGGATGTTTCCAAAGGTGAAAACCCAACTGAGGCACCTATGGAAGGGAGTTTGGATGTTCTACTAGAACACTATGAAGAAAGAGCTCCAATCTTAATTGAGCCAACATAAAAGATAAACATTGGATCAGAAACAGAGCCAAAGTTCATCCACTTAGCAACATCCCTATCTAGCGAAGAAAGGATAGAGTTCATTAAGTTCTTTAAAAAAAGACAAGTTAACTTCACATGGTCTTATGATGATATGCTGGGTTTAGACCCAAATTTGATAATGCATCATCTAAATATCAAGGAAGGAGCAAAACCTGTTAAGCAAAAATTAAGGAAAATGCATCCTCATATAGCCCTACTTGTCAAATTGGAGTTAGAAAAAATATTGAAAGTGGGATTTATAAGGGCCATTGATTATGCACAATGGATCTCAAATATAGTGCCAGTATCAAAAGTAGACAAATCCATCAGAATCTACACAGACTTTAGAGACTTAAACTTGGCATGTCCTAAGGATGATTTTCCACTTCTAAGTATTGATGCCATTGTAGATTTAACAATGTGGCACTCTATGTTCTCACTCATGGATGGATTTAGTGGGTATAATCAAATCAAGATAGCATTAGAAGACCAAGATAAGACTACTTTTACATGTGCATGGGGTACATTTTTCTGGAATGTTATGCCATTTGGGTTAAAGAATGCAGGAGCGACCTATTAAAGAGCAATGACCACAATATTTCACGATATGATGCATAAATTCATGGAGGATTATGTGGACGACATACTAGCCAAATCACATTCAAGGAAAGAACACCTACCAATCTTAGCAAATTTTTTTGAAATGCTAGAAGAATTCAAAGTGAGACTCAACCCAAAGAAATGTGCTTTTGGAGTTCAATTCGGCAAACTCTTAGGTTACATTGTATTTGCAAAAGGGATAGAGGTTGATCCCACTAAAGTGAAGGCTATAATGGAAATGGAAGCACCCAAGAACATTAGTCAGATGAGATCTTTACAAGGAAGAATCCAATCCATTAGGAGATTTATCTCCCAATTAGCAGAAAAATGCCATAATTTCAATCAACTCTTACACAAAGATACATTATTCAAATGGGATGAAAAGTGGGAAGAAGCCTTTAATCTATTAAAGAAATATCTTATGAATCCACCAATCTTGATGCCACCTATCAGAGGAAAGCCCTTGATCCTATACATTTCAGCAACGAAGAATTCATTGGGGGCACTTTTAGCACACGAGGATGAAATATGAAGAGAGAAGGCAATTTACTACATTAGTAGAACCCTAGTCAAATATGAGCTAAACTATAAATTTATGGAAAGGGCATGCTTGGATGTAGTTTTTTCTTCACAAAAATTATGCCATTATATGCTAGCCCACAAGATAAGGCTCATTGCCAAAATTGACCCTTTGAAGTATCTACTAAGTAAAACAACATTGAATGGAAGACTAGCCAAGTGGGTGATGATACTAAGTGAATTCGACATAGAATATATTGATAGAAAGTCAATCAAAGGAAAAGTAATTGCAGACCAATTGGCCGAAGCACCACTTCATGATGATCATCCTATACAAATTGAATTTCTAGACTCAGAGATTGTGAATGTTGAGGCAAAAACATGGAAACTTTATTTTGATGGTTCTTACACTCATCATGGATCAGGAGTAGGCATACTTCTCATCACTCCTCAAGGCTCTACTATCCCAAAATCCTACAAATTGTTATTTCAATGCACAAACAATATAGAAGAGTATGAAGCATTGGTTATTGGAATGAAGCTGGCATTAGAGTGGAAAGTGATAGAATTAAAAGTTTATGGAGATTCACAGTTGGTCATAAATCAAGTTAATGAAGAATATCAAAAAAAGGATGAAAAATTAGTGCCCTAAAAAACCATGGTGGACAATCTCAAGAAATATTTCATACTCATTACATTTGAGCAATTGTCGAGAGAAAAGAACAAAGCAATAGATGCTATGGCAACTTTGGCCTCACTTTTGTAGACACCTGATCAGAATGCTAGATATGAGTTCTTGGTAGAAGAAGTAATTCAACTCACCTATGATCCAACCCACCCTCACACCATTTGTTTGATAACTACAAATGAATCACCCTGGTATGGCCCAATTTACACTTACTTAAAGGATTAAATCCTTCCCTTAAACCAAACCAGAAACCAAAAGAAAAGATTCATTCGACAAGCCACCAAATATACTATAGTTTTTGAAATATTGTATCGAAAAAGTCTTGATGGAATGCTCCTTAGGTGTTTAGAAGAGGAAAAATCAAATTTAGCCTTACAAGAAATACATGAAGGAATTTGTGGATCACTCTCAAATGGATTATCCCTAGCCAAGAAACTTCTAAGGATAGGATATTTTTGGCCTACCATGGAAAAAGATTCATGTGACTTTGCAAAAACTTGTAAGAAATTTCAATTCCATGGGAATTTGATACATGCACCCGCACAAGAACTTCATCCTATGACAACACCATGACCATTTTATCAGTGGGGGCTAGACCTAATAGGGATGATTTATCCACCATCTTTGAATGGTCATAAATTTATCATCACAACAACTGAATATTTTACTAAGTGGGTGGAAGCTGTACCCCTATCAACTGTAATAGGAAAACAAATTTCTTTGTTTATCCTTAATCACATAATTTGTAGATATGGCATACCTCATGCCATCATAACGGATATTCAAGGCATTTCAAGAACAAAGACTTAATGGAATTATGCACTAAGTTTCAAATGATTCATCATTCCTCTTCAATCTATTACCCTCAAGGTAATGGACAAGCTGAAGCAACAAACAAAAATATCTTGAAAATTTTGAAGAGAATAGTGGATAATTCAAGAAGGGATTGGCACATCAAGATAAACCCAACCTTGTGGGCTTATAGAACTAGTATTAGAATGCCAATAGGAGCTACACCTTTCTCCTTAGTCTTTGGCATAGAAGCAATATTTCATTTAGAGGTATAAATTCCATCTTTGAGAATATCTATGCATGGGTTGATCAATGAAGAAGACTATAGGGTTGCAAGGCTACAAGAACTAGAACTTTTAGATGAAAAACAAAAGCAAGCATTTGATCACTTAAAGGTTTACCAAAATAGGATGTCAAGATCTTACCATAAACACATCAAGCCAAGGACATTTCAAATAGGGGATTTAGTTTTGAGAGAAAATCCTAAGAACTAGGCAGAACGAGAAAAGAAAGGAAAGTGGGAAGAAAACTGGTTAGGACCATTTCTTATTGTTGAAAAATTTGGGACCGGCACATACAAACTAGCAGATTGTGATGGTGAAGAACTCCAAGAGCCAATCAATATCATACATTTCAAGAAGTTCTACACATGAGGAAGACAAAAGAGGATAAATAGTATCAGATGGAGTAGCATCATATTTATTGTACATAGAGAAAAGAGATCCTGAAAAATACCAAAACATTAGAAAAGCAGAAAAAATAAAAAATAGTGAAAAATTGAGCATGAAGAAAGCAAAAACATTCATATATGATCCTGAGAAAAGAAAAAATACAAAAATACAAAAATACAAAAAAATCAAAAAGAAGAAAAGTGCCTTGGTGAAGACCTAGCAAATAGGCACCTTGGTAGCAAAAAAAGAGAAAAGCTTTAAAAATAGAAAAAAAGAGCTAGATCCATTCAATCGGTGAAAACCTGGTAAATAGGCACCATTGAAAGTCCAAGTCAGTTGCATACTTAGAAGGTCACCTTGTAAATATTGCATTTGCCAGCATGTGTATATATTGCATAATAAAACCCCACAGTTGCATTTGCAAATACCTCAAGATTTTGGTCACCTAATTGAAAAATTGTCCTAAGTCCCATAAATGAAATCAATATCAAACTGGGGGCAATCTACTCCAAAGGAGAAAGGATTCATCAAAGCAAGCTTTATTAAATCAGAAAATCAATTCATCACACTCGAAAGAGGAACACTTAATCAAATCTACATCCCAATCCAACTTGAGCCTAAAATGAAAAATTGATCCAAGAACTTAAATGACCTTATCTTTATCAGGATTAAAAATTTGAAATGGATGGAACTACACTTGAACTATGGATTTGAAAAACATGGCAAAATTTTCTAAGTGAAATCATGTTTTTCTAGCAAGTCAATGAAAGTTTTAGACTAGACAAGCTATGATGAAAGGATGATATTTTCTTAATTTTTGAATGACTGTCTTAAAATCAAAGTTTCAAATCATATATTATTTGTCTAAGGACATGATCATCAAAGAGTCATTGAGGACTTGTATATATGATAAAACTAAGATTTATGCTTGTTTACACAAACAGATACCTTGGCTATTTTGATCTTCAATATCATAATACCAAAATCCACTTGCAACATAGAATCTGACAAAATCGGTATTCACACTCTCATGATTGGCTTCAATCAGTGATAGTCTTATTGAAGAGACCAATGGGAAAGAAAACAAAGAGGTGAGAAGTATTCATATCATCATAGTTAAACTAGTGATGGTTGTACTAAAACGGGATTCCAAAAGCGCTCAATGATGATTATAAGCTCCAAATTTTGAATAATGTTAGTTAGCTGCATTCATTTTAGATTAAGTGCATTGTATATATTGTTTTCCTTACTTAGCTTAAGTTGCAAGAGGGGAAATTAAATAAAAAAGGCGGTGTATGCAAATCAAATAATCAAAAGATCATCAAAAACCAATTATATAGGATTGAGTGTGTTGAAAATAAAAAACAAAGTGCATTGCATTAGGTTACTTGTAGTAATTAAATCATTATCATTTAAGTCTTGCATTAATTTAGATGTGTCCAACATTTGAATTATTAGGATCATACATTATTAAGTTCATCATTATCATTAAACTTCACGCATGAGAAAGGTCATTAGCAACATTAAACTACATCCATAACATTACATTAAGGAAAATTCATTACATTCATTAAAATCATTCATTACAAGCATCTCATTCATAATAGTACCATTCATACATATATCATTGAAAGACCATCATGACATCACATTTTACATATTAAAAGCAATAGATTCATTATCCATCTAATATCCATCAATAACATAAAGTAAATAAATAGTATACATAGAATTTATCTATTCTATGTCATACATAAGACAACCATTTCATCATCATTAGGACATATGCATACATGAGAAAATTCCATTCTACAAAAATAAATCAAAAAGCATATAGAATCATATAGTTGCATATCATACGAAACATCTAAATCCAACACATGATGACATCATCTATAGTCAAATCAATCAAAATATTAGAGTCCATGGTACCATCATCATAAATGAATTAGAAATCAAAGTCTATTAAATGATCATCAAGAAAGCAATATCTAGAGATTAGTATCCAAATCAAATTTCAAAGTATCAACAATAAAACATCAACCGATAAAAAATGATACAACATAAATCCAATGTCTTGATGATAACAAGGAAAGGAAAGCTCATGAATATATAAGACCACTCAAGTAGGAGAATCATCACCATCATCAACATTTTGAGCTCAAGGTGCACTATTTGGTTGATGGCTTGAACTAGCTTGCAACCCATGCTGACTCATAGTAGCCATAAATGACTGCATCATAGAACTCATCTGTGAAACCTGCTGCTGAATAGAAGATATCTGAGTCTGCAAGGAAGCAACATCTAATGCTGAGGTAGGGGCAAAACCCTGAGCTGTAGCAGGCTGTGGAAGTGGAGTATAAGAAGAGGGAGCAGAGGTAGATGGATCGCCCAACTGGGGAACAAACTAAGAAGAAGAAGGATGTGACAAAGACGAAGGCATCAAAGTAGTACCATGAGCTTGAATGGTAGGAACAATAGGAGGAACCAAAGGAGGAATGACCTACTGAGCAGGAGGACCCTGTGCCTGATCAAGCAACACCTAGGATATCTCTACATCAAAAGCTCTCTCTCATCTAACACAAGGCCTCTATATAGAAACTCTAGCCACTTGATGTAAAAGTCCATCCACCCATCCATCTCCACCCTGATCACCAACTCTAGGAGGAATAGGAGTAGTAGCTAACACTGGTATCTGTATATGACCTACTCTTACTCCATGATGACCCCATCATCCTCATCAACCCCTAATCCTACCATGACGACCACCACCTCCATCATCATCTCCATCAGATAACTCCTCAATGCTAGGAATCCTCTCAGTAGGATCAGTAAATCTAGGAAAAGGATACCTATGTAACCAGGCACCATACTCATCTGTAATGCCAACATCCATCACCTATGACCTAGGATTCTAGGGACAATACCCCAGATCCCTAATCTCTTGAACAACTATGCCATAATCAACACAAGGGCCCCATAATGATCTCTCAACCTGAACACAAGCATACATCACTACACCCTGAGGCATATCTTGAATGCGCCCATATTGACAGAACACATGATGGAAGTAGAATCTCTCAATCACAAAAGTGGATCGACCAATCATCTAGAGAGGACAAAACATATAAGAAATATCACTATCATCCTCTAGCCAAGTCTCACATCCAAGATAGGGCCTCCAAATGATAGTATCCATATCATTTATCTGACATCGCCAGTAATCAAACTTACTCATATGGGTCTGCCTGATAATACCACTATACATCCATGGAAATGGCCAAGTAGCTAGATGATCTTGAGCAGTCATAAGACGTGTCATCGGAAGGTGCTCCCAAGTCCACAGCTGTGATAAAATGGCTCCAATAGTCAAAGTAGTGGAACGTCTATACACAACAGTGTGCAGCTCATGATATGACTGTGCTAATAAAAAGGAACCCCAATTGAAATGATGAGGATCTGCCATCAAATCCTCTAAAATCAGACCCCAACCAACAACAAATCCATGTCCATGCCCATCTGGAAGTAAGAAACCACCAATAAGAGTACCAAGAAGAGCAGGTAACAAAGGGAATGAGATGAACTGAGCCCACTGAATATGCCGATCACTAATAGAAGCATCACCAAATACTCAATGATAGGCTGAACCATCATACATAATGTCATAATATATGAGCTCTCCTCAGGTAGGCAATTAGAGAAGATGATACACATCCTTAGGGGTGATGGTCATCTCACCCATAGGAAGATGGAATGTGTTATGGTCTGAGTGCCAACACTCAGCCATAGCAGTAATAAGGCCCCGATTCACATGGAATCAAGGAAGATAGAGAAGGAATGACAGACCACACCGGGCAATGTGTCGATGCTCGACATCACTCAAAGCAGGAATCATGTCCTAGGACAACGGATAAGATCCAAAAATATGTAGAGAACCGAGCTCCAACTACAAAAAGCAAGCTTAAACACATCAGAAAGGAAATCATAAATTATTGGGATTATTCTAAGTCAATAAAAAATTCATCAACAATTATCAAAACCACAATCTAGATCTAGATTGATGACAAATATCCTAACTATAACTAAGTCCTAATTGACACCTTACAACTTGTTACAAAACCCCAAAAATTGGGAACATAAACCCGACAATCGATTAACAATGTCGACAAAATTATAACTTGGTCAAAAATCTAAAAATCTAAAATTTAGCAGAGTAAAAGTGCTATTTTATGGAGTAAAAGTGGAAAACATTGAAAGCACTACCTAAAGGAGTAAAAGCGCACATCTATATTGCAAAAGTGGTGAAAATTTCAAAAGTGCCCAAATGCACATCAAAAGCATAGGTTAAAGTTGCGAAAGCTAGGCAAAAGTGCACAAAGAAATGGTAAAAGCGCGGAAGGGCTTAAATTTGGTGAGCAAAAGCATAATAGCGATTCGCAGAAGTACCCTTTAAAAGTGTGCAAGCACACATTGAAAGATGAAAGTGCCCTTAAAAGTGGAAAAAGCACCCATTCATGGAAAAAATTGCAAAAAAGGGTTCTTTATCTGGAAAAAATTGAAAAAAATTTAAAAAAAAGCCATAAATGAAAAAAAATGGAAAGGTACAAGTACTCACCGGAGGTCCTGAGCCAGGTAGTCGATGATATCACTAACATTTTTGGAACCGATGCTCATGGATAGGGACAAACATCATGATAAGTGGAAAAGACAAAAGAGAGTAAAAGTTAAAAGTAAATGGTGAATGAATAGTAAAAAGGGATTTTGACCCCTTTATATAGGTTTTTGACCTAAAAGGAGGTAAATTGAACCTATGCAAGTACATTGTTACCCCATTTGACTTAATAAAATGATGTGATCATCATAATAATTGACACTAGGCATTTAAAATTAAACAAATTCAATATCGATATCAGAAATACAAATAAAATTCATTAAAAACTTGAACTTTATTAAAAACCAAACGATCAACATCATCTTGAATCAATCAATGATTAAATTAAGTATAAATTTTATTTCATTTCTGAGGGGGAATACCATTGGATAATCAACAACATCATCATCAAAATGAGAGACTGATCATAAAATCAAAGCAAGAGCATTTATCAAATTTTTTTTGGTAATCAAACAAATGGGGCATCACATCAAAATCAATCGTCAAAATAGGTATCATATCAAAATCAATCAGCATATCGAGAACCATCATCAAATCAACCATCATATCGAGGATGATCATCATAGAACCACATCAATCAAGAGAGTTTCATATCAATCATATCTATAGCAATCTCGTATCAAAAATCAAAGGATCGATGATCAAAGACATCAAACGAACATTAATGAATCAGGACCTGTCATCAAGCAGGATCAGAGAATTCTTTGAATTGACATGCTTCACACGTCAACTCAAAGAGGGGCATTTGTAATCACCTGAAAATGGACAAAGATCAAATCAAGTCAAATCAAGGCAAATCAAGGACATAATTAAATCAATTGAATCACAATGCATAATTAGCCAATCAAAATGAAAATCAAGTCTTAATTCGAAATCAATCAAAATTGAGAGCATTTTAATAAAATGTAATCAAATCAAAATATAATTAAATCAATTAATTATATAGTCTTGGATTAAATCAAATTCAACCCATTCGAGGGGTACATGGCTAAACAAATTCATTTAAATCAATTAATAAATCTCAATTATTCTCAACAACCCACAAAGAGAGGAAAATCAATCAACCAATGAGAATAAAGGAAAGGCATTCACATGGATCAAGCCAAATTCAATCTCATTTACTCAAAGTGAAAAGGAATCTTGACCATTGATCTTGTCTACTTGTCCCAAGCTTTGAGGACACAAAATTTTCTTTGTCTTCAAAGGGTGGAACCAAAGACTCAACTCAAGTTTAACCATGATTAAATACAACTACACCCCCTACCATTGGAAAATCTATAAAAGGAAGGCCTAAATCCTTCATAATGATCATCCACACATCTGAGAATTGCATTGAACTTCTTGCAATTTGAGCTTAGAAAGGCATTTGAGAAGCATTTTAGCATTTACTTTGATCTAATTGTTAGCAATAACATTGTTATCTTTATCATTCTCATTCGAGGATTGTCATTAATGGAAGCTTGCTGAGAGCTATTCATTAACAATATTATTTAGAGAGCCATAGGATGCTGAATTAGTCATTATTTTTCTAAATAGTTGCTCTATTGCTTTGTGGTTGTATTTAGTTACTATTTTCAATTATTGATTAACCTTAATTCTATGAAGGCACTTTCCCTAGTGTACAGTAACAATGTCATTACATGTGAAGAGCATATTAAGTCTTTTACATATGAAGTGAATGACTATGAAATTGAGAATGAAGATGTTGTTATGAAACTTTTTGTTCAATCACTAATAGAAGATGCTAGGGATTGGTACAGGGGTCTACCTGAAAATAGAATTACTTCATGGGATGAATTTGTAAGAAACTTTAAGGAGCATTATGCTGAATATGTCAATTCTATTTATATGGTTAATGAGTTCAATAACATCAAGAAGCATTTAAATGAGAGCATTTCAGAATTCAATGGTAGATTTCAAAAGGATATGTACAAATTATTTCAAGTTTTGAGATTAGATGATGAGGTTTGTTTGACCACATAATTCAATGGTTTGGAGGGAAAAATGTCTTACCTTTTGAGAGAAAAAATCCCACGTACTCTGAGAGATGCTTTCAAGTTAGCAATAAATATTGAAAGTAATACAAAAGCATCTACTCAAATGTACAAAAGGGATGAAGGGAGATTGTGGAAAGAGACTAGACCACATGATGTGAAACCTACTAGAGAATATCATGAAAAAGTTGAAAAATTGGTAAATGTTGTCAAGGATCTTTCTACTAGATTTGAAAAGGGTGGGAAAAATTTTCAAGATAATAGACCACCATATCAAAGGTAGGAAATATTTCCTAGGCTACATGATCAACCATACAAGACAAATTGGAAAGATGGGAAGCCTATTTTTGACACCCATGAGCCAAAAAAGGGAAGGGATACTCCTAATCCTTTGAAGAAAAATACAATACATATTATAGAAAATATTCCATGGTGTGTGGCCTGTAACATGCCTCACTCATCTTACCAATGTGCTATAGCCCAAGCTGTAGGAGATGAACTAGAAAAATCACATGCAAGAGATCATGAAGGATCTAAAAAGCCTGTAGTAAACATGTTTACCACTAAAAAGGTGGAGGAAATTTCATCTTCAGAAAATGAAGAGATATTGGTTGATGTTGAACATAAGAGGAGAATTCTCCCAGTTTATGAGCAACAAGTTTTTTCCCATTTTGATCTTGAGGAGCCTGATGATGAAAATTATAGGAGAAATGTGAGAAAACTAGAAATGGATGGTACTCACTGGAGAAAGTCCAGTAAAGAAGAAATCGAGACTCTAACTATGGATGAAATTTCTCAAGCTAGATCCTCATATAACTTGAGAAATAGAAGAGTGGATGCTGATCAAGGAATACCAAGGTCATTTTTTGTTAAAGATGATTCTCAGAATAAGGTTTCTCCTAAACCAAATGCTTTCCAAAGAAAAAGTGGTAACAACAACAAAGAGGAAACCATCATTGTTCAAAATGCTAAGAAGAATGAGGAAGTTTCCATAGAAAGGAGGAACAAAAAAGTTGGCAGAAGAAAAGACTAGCCTGATATTTCTATTGATCCCCCAACTTTTGACATGAGACATGCTCTATCTCAAATAAAGGTATCAATCCCTTTATTGGAAATATTGAAAATAAAAGAGCATAAGGCAGCAACTTTGGCTCTGATAAATGAACAAGGAGACATTCCTATTATTTCAGAAAAGACAAAGCTAGTAGAAGGACCTGAGATAGCCAAAGAGGTTTCCAACTTTTATGTTGGAAATATTGTGACTCAAGAGCCATCTTCTATTGACTCTTTTTATGTCACTTTGATTGTCAATAATTTGTTGCTAAAAAATTGCATGATAGACTCTAGTGCTGCGGCTACTGTGATGCCCTATCATGTCATGAAAGAATTAGGGCTTCAAGTTGATACATCTAATAGTAGGTGTTATGCCATGGATAATAGAGTAGTTCCTATGGTAGGAACCTTGGTTGGAATAGAAGTTAATATTGTTGCATTTCCTGAGGCTACTTAAAAAATGAATGTGGTTGTAGTTGATACCAAACCTCATTATGGTATGCTACTACCAAGACAATGGGCAACAACAGTGGGAGGAAAGTTGCAACTAGACCTGTCATATGCTACTATACCTATAAATGGTACTGAGGTGAAGTTGTACAAAGAGCCTCTCTCCTCAATCATGATTGAAATGGTAGCACTTGAGGATCTGAATTGCTGTGTTGACATTGACATGGAAAACTTCATAGTTGAGGAAATTATGCCACAAGTCAAAAATATTGATCCAATTGTTGATGAACTACTATTACAACAAGATGGATTATGGCAATTATACTTTGATGGAGGATGCTCTAAGGAAGGCTCCGGAGCTGGTGTATTGTTTATATCCCCATTAGGTATTACTTTTAAATACTCTTTTATGTTAACCTTCCAGTGCACTAATAACACTGCTGAGTATGAGGCTTTGATATTGGGATTAGATATTGCCATAAAACATGATATAAAATGTTTGAAAGTTTATGGAGATTCCTAGTTAATCATTGCTCATATTAGATGACAATTTGCTGCAAAGGATGATAGACTTAAATTATATAGAAATGTTGTCTAGGATAGAATAGAAAATTTTGATGCTTTCAATAATCTTTGGGTGGAAAGATTAAAAAATATCATGTCAAATTTCCTTGCAAATAATGCATTGAAAAACAATGATGCTACTCTTACTGGTGTATCAAAGTTAGAAATTAAAAGTAGACCTATTGTGCCTGATAATGTTAGTAGTTGGAAAATCTTTGAGGATGACAATGATATCCTAAGGTTCATTCAAGGTTTGGGTCAATATGATGGACAAAAAATTGATTTTGATGCCCATCAAGAAGTTGTTGATGGAAAGAAGTGTATCATGGGAAATGAAGTTGTTTAGCTAGTTTCCAACCATATTCCCAAAGGGTTACTTGAACTAGAAGGTATGTTCAAAATAAATGACAATCATATGTCCCAGACTTCCAATGCTAAGGTGGATGGTCTAGAAGAAATAAACCTAGGGTCAGAGACATTCCCTCATTTAGTATTTATTAGAAAAGGACTCAGTAGGGAGGTAAGAAATAATTTGATAAGATTGTTGAAAAGGTATAAACATGTTTTTTCCTGGTCATATGATGATCTCAAACCCTATAGGGTAGACCTGTTTCAGCATGAAATCCCTCTAAAGGAAGATGCCAAACCATTTAGGAAAAAGCAAAGACCTATCAAACCCCTACTAACTACTAAAATGAAAAAAAAGTTGACCAAATTAAGGGATGGAGGTATTATTGAGCCCATAAGGCATCCGTCTTGGGTCTCTAACCTAGTACGAGTCAAGAAGAAGAATGGTGACATAAGGTTGTGTGTAGATTTTAAGAACCTGAATGTTGCTTCATTAAAGGACAACTATGCATAGCCAAATATGGAAGCTATGCTCCATAAAGTGACTAGTTGTGAGTTATTATCCATGATGGATGGTTTCTCAGGGTATAACCAGGTTTTGGTCAAATAATTAGAACAATTCAAGACATTATTTACTACTCCTTGGGGCACCTATGTATATGTTTGAATACCTTTCTGTTTAAAAAATGTTGGAGCCACTTTTCAAAGGGAAATGGATGTAGCCTTTAAGGATCTTATTGATGTTATCATGATAGTATACCAAGATGATCTAACAACTTATTCTAAAAGTGCCGATGATCATTACAATCACCTAGAGAAAGTCCTGGTCAAAGCTCTAGAGTTTGGCGTATCATTAAATCCTAAGAAATGTCATTTTGCTGTCACTGAAGGGAATCTACTAGGGCATATAGTGTCCAAAGAAGGAGTAAGGATTGATCCTGAAAGAGTTGAAGCCATTAAAAGGGTTCCTGCTCCCAAAAACCTCAAAGGTGTGCATTCTTTCCTTGGACATATTAATTTTGTCAGAAGATTCATTGCTAAATTTGTAGAATTAGTCAAGCCTATAGTCAAGCTTCTGAAAAAGGATGTGAAATTTGAGTGGAGTCAAGAAGCACAAGAGGATTTTGACAAAATTAAGCAAACAATCCAAGAAGCACCAATCTTGGTATCCCCTGATTACTCCAAGCTTTTTTCCTTATTTTCTTTTGCATCTTTTCACACTATTGCGATAGTGTTGCTACAAAAGGATGGGAAAGGATTTGAGCATCCCATTGATTTCTTTAGTAAATCATTGCAGTTAGCTGAGCTAAACTATGAGGTGATGGAAAAGAAGGCCTATGCATTAGTAAAGGCAGTCAAGACTTTTAGACCTTATCTGGTTTGCACTAAGGTAAATGCCTATGTTCCTCATGCTGCAGTAAAGGATATTTTGGTGTAGGGTGAGGTAATAGGGAAAATATGTAAATGGATCAACAAGATCTAGTAATTGGACTTAGAGCTTCATATAACCAAGTTGGTTAGAGGTTTGGGGCTAGCCAAATTGATGACAGAAGAAAATATGGACCTGATTTAGGTAAATAATGTTGAGATAAGTGAAGGAACAATCACTAGCATTGAAATGTAGCCATGGTATACTAATATTGTGTTTTTTTCTCAAACATGCTAGTTGCCCAAAAGCCCTGAATGACAACCAAAGGAGAAGCCTTAAATTGCAGACCCAAAGGTATATATTATTACAAGGTGACTTGTATTAGAAGGATAATGATGGGATTTTCCTCTTATGTCTGGATAAAGGGAAATCTAAGAGATTTTTAAGAGAAATGCATTCTAGACTATGTGGATGACATCATTCAGCTAGGGCAACTGCTCACAAAATTTTGAGAGCTAGTTACTATTGGCCCATCTTATTTAAAGATACTCACTCATTTGTCCGAAAATGTGAACCATGCCAAAGGTTTTCAAACAAGCTAAAATTCTCAGGAGCATTATTATTAAACCATGTGGTTGTAGAGGCTCCTTTTGCTATGTGGGGTATTAAATTTATTGTGGAATTTACTGAAAAATCTAGTGGAGGACATAGTTGGATACTTATGGCTACTGATTACTTTACTAAGTGAATTGAAGAAATCCCAACAAAGAAAGCTACAAGTGCAGTGGTGATTTAATTCTTAATGAATAATGTATTGACAAAGTTTGGTGTTCCAATCAAACTACTAATGGATAATGCTATGTGTTTCAGATCATAGGAATTCACTGATTTATGCTTAGAGATGGACATAGTCCTTTCATACTCATCCCCATATCACCCACAGGATAATGGGAAAGTAGAATCAAGAAATAAGAGCATTCTGCAAATTTTAAAGAAAACATTAGAAAAGAACAAAAGGATCTAGCATGCGAAATTAAAATTAGCATTATGGGCGGATAGAATTATAGAAAAAAGAGCTATAGGTAAGTCTCCTTTTGAACTAGTCTATGGTATAAAGTCTAGGCTACTTGTGAACAATTTGCTGCCTATTTACTAGTTCATACAAGATGAAAGATTGGATATATGTGATCCTTTGCAAAAAAAAATGATCCAGTTAGTTGAATTGGATGAAGTAAGAAGAGAAGGCCAGAGAGAAAATATAAGACTACAACATAAGATGAGATATCTCTTTGACAAGATAGCTACTATCAAAAAATTCTAGCCTGAAGATCTAGTCCTTTAATGGAATGCTAGGGTTGAAGATAAGGGAAAGCACAAAATTTTTTAATCCTTATGGTTTTGTCCTTATGTTATCCATCAAATTCATGGAAAGGATTCATATTATCTGAGAAATTTGGATGGTAAAGAACAGGGATTGCCAGTGCATGGACAATTTTTGAAATTTTTCTTCAATTAAATCCTAATCTTTTCCATGCATAGTAGTTCTAAAATGTATATAGGTGTGTTTGTTTTAGCTATGTGTTTATTTATTGCAATAGGTCAATGCTTTGTTTTGGTCTACCACCTAGAGATTCTAGGTTCTTTTCTATGAATTTGCATTCAAGCATCCTCAAATAGAGCCATTGTTGGTGTAATTTTTAGGTTTCTTCTAAGAAATTTCACGTTTAGTCTTGCTAATATTTGAATCCTTCTTGTGTATCAACTTTTTCACGACTCTGCAAGAAATTTGTCATTTTAAAATTTGAGTGTCAAGTTCACCAGATGAAAAAATGTCTACATATCCTTGCCCTAAGTCTTTTTTCCCTCAATAGGGTTTTCATTTTTTGAAAATAACCTAAGTGTGCCCTAGATCTTTATATTTTCTTGTTACTTTTTAAGGCACTTAAAGGGTCACATATGCACGTGGTCATTTCATCTCCCTAAGTGTTTATTGAGTCTTGTAATATATTTGTTAAGTATTAAACAATTTAGAGAATAAGCGACAAAGCCCTGGTTTTCATTTTGTTTCATTAAGTCATGTAATCTCGAATTGAGTTGGCAGTTAGTGAATCTATCTGGAGATCAATCGATAAAGTGATCTCTAATTCTTGTGACTCCTGGCAGTTTTCTTCAAACATCTAGCGACCTAGAAAATAGTGTTATCTCCTATTTTCTTGATGTAGCGGTAATGTTATAAAGTTTTTGGTGATAAAGTGTGGACCGTAGATGAAATTCTTGATCAACAGTTGTTGTGATATGTCAAACATGACTTTGCAGTTAGTGATTGATTTAGTGATTTAGCAGGGTAGTTATCTCATAATCTCCAAGTCTTGGCGGTTAGTAAGAAGACATTCAATGATCAAGCAATTGAATGTGTTCGCTTGATCTCGCAGACTTAGTAGTTAAGTGCGGAGCATCTAGTGATTCAGTGACAAGGTTTATCAAAGGGTAAGGTTTTCTTCAGTCGTGTATTCTACAGATATCAGTTGACTAGTCAAGACAAGGCATTCAATGACTTAGCAAACACAATGTTCACTTAATCTCATGAAGTTTGAACTTAAAGAATTTTTATCCAGTGATCCAGTGACAAAGTAAAAGGTGATAAAATATCAGTTCTTTCCTTTCAGTGAATAAGCAACTGAAGGATATCATTGAGTCTCGTGATAATTTGATTGAGTTTTAAAACATTGAGTGATTCAGCGGTAGCTGTGGATATTAATGAAGATCAACGATTAGCGTGTAATCTTGAGATAGAACTAAGGTTAATGATTTTATCTAAGTGAATAAGAGATTAAGGTGTTCACTGAATCTTGTGACATAACTGGGGTTAGTAAAATCATCCAGAGAACATGAGAATGCTAGTTGTCACTTGATCTCATAATATAACTAAAGTTAAAGAAAAGATCTGGAGATTGCGCGAACACATTCAATCCCTAAATCTCAGAAAAGAACTGTGGTCAAGTTAAAGTCTATAATATTTGGAGAAAGCTTTCAGTCGTGTGATCGCTAGATAAAAGATGAGTTAAAAGAAGGGTTATCAGATCATGCAAAGTTTTTAGTCACTTATTCTTGAAAGGTTACCATAGTTAGCATGAATTTCTTGAGATTCAGAGAATGCTTTCAGTCGCTAGATCGTGAGATAAGATGAGAGTTAAAGAAAAGGTTTGAAAGCTATATGAGAATCATGGATGCAAATAAGATCGGACGATGGTCGCTAAATCTCTTAATAAGACCATGAGTTAAGGAAACATTATGAGATTATGTTAAGCCTTTAGTTGCTTGATCTTTGAGTTAAATCATAGTTAAGAAGAATATTTTGAGATCAAGAGAAGCTTTGAGTCGCTTGATCTCTGAATAGCTCCTAGTTAAGTTTGCATTAATGAAAAAGGAAAAGAGTTGTTATTACGTGGAAAGGTAGTCTGCCAGGATGGATAAAGTGAGTAGGCCAACCAATCAAATCATAATTGAGGGTTTTTTGTCAGTACTTGAGGGTTTTTGAAAGATGACATAGTAATCATTCCTTTTTCTTTCTCTACAATTTTTAATGAAAATTGTCAACATCTTACATTACGGCTAGCTATTTTTTAAATTTGGTGTTACACAGAGTTGAATGCTAAGATGAATCAAAGAATATTTGCAATGATCTTAATAACTCCTATGCATTAAATGTTCAATGTTATATTGATGAGACATTCCTGTATTTACACTTAACAATTTTTAGAGAGCAATTGAGATTTTCAAGCAATTGCAGTGAGTAATTTGCAGAGCCAAGTGTTCATAGAATATTTGTAGAGATGAACCAACCAGAATCAAGCTGAGCTTCTTCCAGTGGGGAAGAAAAAGAACAGGGAGATGAATAGAAGGGAAAGCTGAATTTTTTTGATGAATTCATCAAATTATTGCCAGGATCAAACTAGAACAAGAAGGAAAATGATGAAGTCTTCATTGACGATATGGAAAAATGTAGGGATCCTAATTCCCCTTCTTGTTTTGGTTTTATGCTTTGTAATTATTTCTACATGAATCATGATAGGGCTATCCCAATTTGTAATGCATGGATTTTAGGCATGGCCAAGTTGATAGTCCTTGATGTCTTTGTAGATATTGACCTCATGTTTGAATTGGCTAGAAATTATGATCCCCTATCCAAAACCATTAGGAAAGGTGATCAATCTCCCTTAGTTACTCTTGATAGGGGATCCTTTATGAAATATTTTAATTTATACTCCTCATCATCTATAAAGATAGACCTAAAGAAGGAAAAGGAGAAGTATGCAAGCCAATTAGGGCTTGTGAGGAGCTAGATGGCTAGACATATCCCTAAAACTAGTAAATACATAGTCCCTCTCCCAAAACATATGAATGCTCCCTATGAGTATAAAGCCCTAAATTTCTATATGAAGTATCCTGCATATGGGTTGTGTCGAGTCTTGGGGATTGATGGAGATGCTGAAAGGTTGCCGACTGATCTACTGATGATAATCCTAGATATTGATAATTCACATGCCAACAAAGACTATGATTACATTCAATATGTAATTGACAGGATACATGAGGGTCTATCATGCATCAAGACAAAAATGAAGCCCATTAAATTCTTGCACTATTCTTATTTAATGCATTTAATTTTGTATTTCAATGTTGATAACTTAAATGTGCAAATGCTGAGACCAAGAACAATGTTTGAGGGACATCCAAACCCTGTGTAGTTCTGGTTGAGGGTATGGAATTATACTTCCAATAAAAACAATTTTTTTGGTTTTCACAATTGGATAGTTCATCCAATTTTGAACCTGATGGGAACAAGCATTGTGAGACTCCTAGTTATGGTACTTAAACTTCTTAGGCCTAAACAATTTATTAGCAAGTGGGATAAGGGCCATACTTGGGGAGATTTTTATCTAGGCCATAATTTTACACTGATCAGGGTTTATGGTTGCCCACAGCCCCCTCATTTGTTACCAAAGTATGTACCACCAAGGGTAGTCTAGTTGGATTTTTTGTGGCAATTTATGTGGACTGATAAGGAGCACTTGACACCACATAGAAATGGAACTTTTACTCCTCATCAGTTTAAACTAGGAAGATTTTTTATCAGAAAAAGAGCACTGCCACATGTTAGCTTGTGGTTGAATCATTACTTGATGGCTTCTGCTACATACAGATATGTAGACCCAAAGGATTTCATCAAAAGTGCCAGAATGATGCTTATCCCAAATATTGGTACAATAAAAAGCCATTAGGAATGTGATGAAGAGGATGTGATCAGAAATATGTTGTATGAGGATGAGATAGGAAGAAGACTTACCAAATTCTATGACTTATTAAACTTGGAAGCTCAGCTCAAAAAGGCTGGTATGACCTTTGGAGGATTTTTACCAGACCTCACCTACCTAGCCAAAATTGACAAAATGGTAGAGATGCATGGCACTCTATCTAGCGAATTAGAGGGTCAGTTTGAAGAGAAGCTAGAAGTAAAAAAGGATTCTTCTTCTTCTAACTATGAAGAGTAAACTGATGAATCTCAAGAAGGAGATAGTCCACCCCAAGTCAATGAGCCCCCTATTGTTGATGTAAGTCAGGTGCACCTAAGGCAGGAGATGTATCTAAACCAACTTAGAAGAGGCAAAAACTTGACGAAGGAGAACCCTCTAAAAGAAAGAAAGAAAAGAAAGAAGTTGATAGGATTAAAGCCTTAGTGCCTGGTGATAGATCATATCATCACCATTTGAGGAAAACCATCAGAGAAGGAAAGAAGGAAGCCACACAAGAAGAGGAGTTACCCCTGTTGCTTGGTAAAGATGAAAGGGAAATGTAACAGGAAGAATTTCTCAATGATGATCAATTCATCAAAAGTGAGGAATTAAGAATTTCCTCATATGGAAGAAGCAACAAGAAATTATAAAAACATTACCTGGGGGAAATGATCCACATGATGAGGCATTAAAAGCCTTAGCAACATATAATCTAGAATCAGAAACCATTACTATGGAAGAAGCTAGGGAAATGGTTAAGTCCAGTGGGATGCTCCTAGTGCCAGGGTGGGACATTACATCAACTTTCATCATAGATAATATAAGAAAGAAACCTAAGGGCAATCTATCTTATGAAGCCCAAATTGGAGATATGATTAGATGAAGTGGGTAGGACCCTAAATCCCAAACCTTGGAAATGTGGTCCCTTGCACCAAGAATCCAAAAGCCATCCTTACTCAGCATAGAGGATAAAATGTAAGGGGGTAAGATCATCTGGACTATTGAAAACACCAGTGATCTTGAAGTGTCTAAGGCAGTGACCCATTTTTCACATCTAAATGAAGCTAAGACAACTCAACTGTCAAATAGATATGCAAAATTATTTGAAAATATAGTAACCATAGTAAAAGATAGAGATCAAGGGATAATGAAAATCAAAGTCCTAGAAGATGATTGGAAGAATTAAAGGTTAAGCTTGAAGAAGTTTCTAAAGCAACTCCTCCTCCAGCCCTACAAATTGAAGTTGTAGTCCAATCAGTGGCAGAAATTCCCATTGAGGCAGCAAGGGATTCAGAAAAGGACAAGCTAGATGTTGCTCTCAAAGAACTCAATAATGTCTTACAACATAGGTATGAGGAGATTAAAGGGAAAATAAACCCAGTCCATATTCATACTCTATGTTATGGAAAAAAAATGACATCATCAAAGATGCTATGGCTACTTTAGAACCACTTTTCAATATCTGGTCTAGCAGAGGGACTTTTTTTAAGAGACTTGAAGTGCTACAACCACATAGGGTAGACATTCTAGAATCAGTGATTGAGGTTGGAGAGAAGATAGATCAAATTGGCACAACTTGTGGATTCTTCAAGGGTAAGGCATATCAGGTAAGAGCCAAAATGAATATGTTTGGCCTAGACTTTAGTAAGTTCCTCCATCCAATTTGCAAAGATGATGGTAACATCATTGAAGTTGAGGAGTGGAAGTCAAATATGAATCAGGTGGTGATTAGGCAGGAGGCCATTTTGAATAATGATGGATCCTTAGATATTGATAGGTTCAACAACATTTTGGATGACATGTTTAAAACTGAAAATGAATGCACTAATTTTTTTTTTGACACAAAGGCCACCACTAACTCAAGATGGGAAAAATAGGTTAAAATGTTGCAAAGCCTAAAAAAATATGCCTAGCATTTAGAGGAAGAGGTTTCTGCATGGGACAAAAGCACCAAGCCTAAAAAGAAGAAGCTAGTTGCTGTTGACCCAGAAGAGATGGATGAAGAGTGAACTATGACATGGCACCTGATCTTTGAGCACAAAAGGGTAATTATCATAAAGAGGATGATGTATGTTAGCTGGTAGGTGGTCATCATTCACAAAACAACTTGCGACAGTTACTTTGAATACCTGCAAACAAAGGTGCCATTTGAAGAGTTCACCATGAGAAGAAACATATTTCTGGCACCCTTTCTCCCTTTTCTTTTATATTTAAAATATATTTTGTATTCTAGTGGAAGTCACTATCTAGGCCATCCAAAGCTTGTTGCATCCTTCTTTTAAGGATTCCAAGATGGCTAGTATATATAAGAGGTCTCTTGTATTATAAGAGGTGGTGAAAACTTATTATAATAGAAGTTTTTGCATTAGTGTTTGAATTTTGAGAATCTTAGTCTCTAAATGTACTGATACAAAAGATTTATCAATGAAAATATAATGAAATTCCTTGTATATGTTTTGTTGTCTTCATGTATGAATTTGATTTCTTTATTTGTTAAATCTATAAGGCATTTTTAATACATCATCTACAAGGTAGACAGTGGGGGTTGAATCTTAAGTTTCTTTCAAGGGAAGGGTAAATCTTAAGTAAGGTCTCAAGGATTTCAATATTTGTGTAGGAATTTGATGATAGCATATATAAATGAGAGGGTGATTTGCAAGGAATCTTATTTGGGTTTTGGGGTTATTTTATTTGAGGGTTTTCTATAGATGTGTTATCTTTGACTCTGATGCCCTAGGATTAGGGACTGATCACTCCTTAAGTTACAATTTTCACCATCAATCCGATGAATAACTATTTATTTTAAAGTTTGTATTAAAAAGATTATTTGTTGATGTCTGTGTCAAGTACATAGATAGCTATTGTGATTCTTTAAAGAATTGAATCTGAGAGGTATACTCACCTGAGCTAGGAGCTCAAAGTGAAGAAGGATTCAGATCTTTAATACCTTAGTTTTTTGGTTTTTAGATGCATCTATTGGCACTATAAGAGTTAAATATCTGATTAGTTTTGATCATTTTCTATTTTAAACACTAACACACCACACCAACTATGAGAGTGAAAGAGATGGCTAGTGGACCAGGTAAAAGACAAAAGACTATCTTTACCCCAGTACAAAGGAAGACACTAGTAGTTAAGCCATAGATATATGAAGAGATAGGTAGCAGCAAAAAGAAATGGAAGCCTAAAATAGACAAAATGAACCCTTTGATCATAAATGAAGGGGATTTTACCAAGTTGGACAAGTACTATGAGGTGTATGATAACTATGATAAATTGATAATCAAGAAGAAGAGAGCTACAAAAGAAGATAAAGGAATAAGGGAAAGATGTGTAAGAAAGCTTTGTGAGATAAAAGATGAAGATCATTTTAAAGAAATAATGAATAACTTAAGTACTCATATGAGAAGGAAGAGAATGAAAATATTGATAATGGGAGGAGCTTATGAGGAGATAAACAAAGAAATAGAGGAGGTAGTTGTGAAGGTAATGACCTTTGGACCAGGTGAATTAATCAGTGAATTTGATCAAGCAGTTGAAGTAGAACATTAGACTAAATCATCACCAACTTTGCCACCCTCCATCAACATTACAGATGAATCTATGAACATTGAAGGCATGAAGATCACCTTAGCTAGTGAAGAGAACCCATTCAATCACCAAGGAGCCAATGTTGGGAATTTGACAGAGATTGATGAGCAGAAGGATGTAGCTGGAAATAAGGAAGAAATGGTAGAAACAAGAAAGGAAGAATAAAAAGAAGAAATACAGACTAAAACAATAGAAAAAGAGCATGTAGTGCAACAGGAACAATTAGTAATTATTCCTAAGTCAAAGGACACAACATAAGCATCATAGAAACCACCTTTTGAATCTGTGTTTGCAAGATTAGGAAAAGAAGTTGATGATGATGATCAAATAGAGTTGATCTCATCTCTGAATAAGATAATGAGGAAGAACAAAAAGGTAAAAAGATTGGAAGGAGCACTACTTAAAGTAACCAATAAACTTCAAAGCATTATATCAAGTCAAGTTAGTGAGGCTGATCCCCAAGAAAAAGATAAAGAATTAATGAAAGAATTTGACTTGGAATTCACAAATTTATCAGCTATTGCAATAGTCAAAGCCCAAGCATCCCATGATGCACAAGTATTTCAAGTTGTATGCCAAAATATTAGAAATGATTTAGATAACTTGGATGTATGCATAAAAGAATTAAGAAGATGATTAGAGAGAGGAAAAACATTGTACATTCAGTGTACACAATCCCACAACCACACATCTAAAATATCAGAGAAGTTGAAGAACAAAGAAGTAGAACTACAAGTGACAATCAATGATTTGCAAAGCCCTAATATGAAGATATCATAAATTGAGAAGAAAATAAGCAAAATTTATGATGACATGAGACTTTTGAAGGATGAAAAGGAGAAGAAATTGAAGAGATTCACTCTACTCAAAGAGCATTTATCACTTAAGGTTAGTATTGTAGAGAGTCGATTGGAAGAATGTCTTTCATCAAAGACATCTTATGGTAAATTTGCATATAAAAATCTAAAGGTAGTTAAAATAGCATCCTTTGGCCTATGTGCATTACTAAGTATTTTAGACTTAGTGAAGAAGACATGGGACAAGGAAATAGAGAACCTAAAATCAAATTTTGCAGATTGTGTTGCAAGCCTTCCGTCCTTGTAATATTGAGATCATGAGGTAAAACAATTTTGTCATACTTATAGAATTGACACCTTTGTCATTGTTGTCAAAGGGGGATTATTATAGTATGAAAATTATATGTATATAGAAGATATAGATATGCTATATAGTATGAAGTATACTCTTAGGGGGAGTATCATTTTTTGGAGAAATAAGTAGACATATAAGATCCACATTTTGTAATGGTCACAATTTTGTAATTTAAGTTTTTGGGACTAAGCCAATTTTCCCATATGTTGCCACCAATGACAAAGGGGGAGATTATTGGAAATTTAGCTAAGTAGGATATCAAAATTTTGTCATTATGGCAACATATACTCATTATGAATATAGCATAATCAAAGGAAGCAGTCTTGTATGAGCACATTAGAAAATTGTCTAAGTATAACAATGTTTACCAGTCTAATCAGAGATAATTTTGATTAGCGATGTTCAAAAAAGAAGGTTCAGTGCATGCACACTTGAACATGGATCATTCTATGTATATCAAAGTCACATATAAGAGCACAAGTCTGTACGACATGTATGTAAGAAGATATTAAAGATTTACAGAGACAGTGTTGAGTCGACCTGAACAGAGTAGAAGATAGAATATGATTACATTGAGTTAAGGGATTTAAAAAAAAAATCAAAATAATGACTTAACTATGTAGGGATGACATCCTATATGTTAACCCTAAGGTATCATGAATTGAATTTATATTTTGAGAAGAGTATAAGTATTGTAAGTCGACTGGAAGTTATTCTTTGTAATAGCTTGAATATATGTAAGTATTATGTAATGAGAAATGTACAAGTTACATATAGCAATTGTAA
Organism: Chamaecyparis obtusa; assembly: GCA_027943335.1. Classification (NCBI taxonomy): domain Eukaryota; kingdom Viridiplantae; phylum Streptophyta; class Pinopsida; order Cupressales; family Cupressaceae; genus Chamaecyparis; species Chamaecyparis obtusa. The sequence goes on from BSBK01014114.1 coordinate 62,838, forward strand.
TAAGTTGATATATGATGTGAAATTGTATATAGTAAGAAGAAAGGAAGTAAGTACTATATATGAAAGTGAAGAGCCCACAAAGCTAGATCATAATTGGAAAGCTATTCGACAGTAGTAAAAGGTTTTGTATTTTACCTTTGTATCAGAAGCTATTATTGTATATTGTATGTTTGGGTAGTGAGCTCATCTTGAAAACATTTTGTTTTGTAATAGTAACTCCTAACAGGGTTGAGGCTTCTAACAAGTCCTAGAGTCCTTTAACCAGGATGAGACACTATATGTATGTAACATACACCTAACAGGGTCAACATCCTTAACCAGATACTTTTGATTAGTGGATCAGTTGTGGGTACCATCCCCTCTAGGGTTTCCTCAAGAACAAACATGGTGTTATGAGTTATTTTGATTTATTGCTATGCTTGTTATTCAATTTACTTAGTTTAGTTTCTTATGCAAGCTTCAAGTTATTTTCTTATATCAATGATTGGAAAAAAGTAAAAGTTTGTGAAATACTGATTCACCCCCCCTCTTAGTATTTCCTATTTCTAACAGAAGGTGTAGAAGCTCCCTAATCTAGTATTGTATATCCCGGGGCACTCTCTGTACTACCTCTGGTGGTGGTATATGAACCGACTCACCCTCATGATGTACCTGGCCCTCTACATGTCTAGGAGGAGAGTTGCTACTCCACTCTCAGACCTCTTCTTGTTTCCCCCCTGGTGGTAGCTTGTCTATGATAATCCCAATGATATTATAGAGTGCATTCAAGACCTCCTAGTTTGGGTTCAATGGTTGTTTGGGAGGAGGTATTTTCTCCCCTCCTAAACCCTCTACTTCCTACTCTACATTCTCTACTACCGCACAGACACCCCTATCACTTCACTCATGTCGACGAGCATTACGCATAACCGGTGTCATCCTTTACAAAAGTTAAAAGGGTAATGAGTTGAGACGTAATGGGTTTAGGTTCCCAGTGTTGAAATTGTGGTCTGATACCAAAATGTAATGTCCAAAAATTAAGGGAAAAAATAGACCAACTAATTTTGTTTGATACATAAAGCCTACTAAGGTTACAAGTAATTGCAAAGATTTACACCAAATTTCACTATGTTAACTACCTAGATTATCCCTATGTAAACACGGGTTGATCCTCAAGGGGAATCATGACAAGCGCTGGCTTGTCAATGTCCCTTGTGAGATTAAAACTTGATAGGTTTACTAATTTGTTTTACTAGGTTGCAAATCTAAGCTAGGTCATAACCTTGCGAGGTTTGAATAAGTAAATTAACTTTAAATAACAATGGTTGTGTGCAATAAGTTTATTTGATCCATAAAGATTTAAACATTAAAATAATTAACTTTAATTAAACTCAACCATGTTAACCCCTCAGAAAACCACTAGGTTGCATGGTTCATTAATGTTCACAATGTAAATTAGGTCTTAATTAAATCCATAAATAATGTTATGCAATAGATCTCGATTAAACAAGTTTTATCTGTCGCAAGGTTTAACCCTCCTTTATTACTAAGGTTACTAATAAATTAATTTAAATAATCCATCTACTATAATTCAAAATTTCCTTCATTAATTTAATTAATAATAAAATTAACATTTATACCTTATAATGAAATTAGAACTTAATTCGTTAAATTAGACTATGAGGAGGACAATAGATTCTAACTTTTATCAACTATAATTTTCACTCCTAGATTAATTTAATTTTTATATTAGAAAAATTACCCAAAATTTAATTTAATAAAAATACTTAATAACTTTCTACTATGAAAGAACACAACATAAGATCATAAAGTTTCCACAATAATTGATCATTTAATATTTATTTATAATAATGCCAAGTTCAAAAATCTACCCTATTAAGTTTCCCTCCTAAAGTCAAATTTAAAATTTACATCCTCATTAAATTTTAAATTAACCATCAATAAAAGAAATTCAATTAGGTCCTCTCTCTAATAATATTCAAATTAATACTCCATATTGTATTTTAAATTTTAAAATCTACTTTAGATAAAGTAAATATAATAAATGAAATCCATTAAATTCAAATTAAAAAGGGTCTCTAATATTAATTTTTGAAATATCCAATTGTCTAAAAAGGTTATCCCTAACCCTAATTTTAAATTAGGGCTGGGGCTAAAATAATA
>BSBK01014115.1:0-62500 GCA_027943335.1 Chamaecyparis obtusa
ATGTTTATTTATACGTGGTGATATTTTTATTAATTATTTCAAAATCTAACCATACAATTCATTCAATACACAAACCTGTTTGTTTGAGCATGCAAAAGTAAATCTATTTCATCTATGCTCAAGAGTCAATAATAAAATTCAAACACTTTGTAAATGACCCTAAATTGTCTTTTATAGAAACAAGGGAGAAATCAAAACTTTAGGTCCATTTGAAAAATGTCAACATCAAAATAAATTATATGGGTACTGAATCTAGGTCCATTATATTCTATCTACATCATCACATGTCTTTCTAGAGGAACTCATTATAAATTTACAATCATGAAGGTGTGCATCATAGGCTAGACTAGTAACTACTAGATTTTTCCTATTCATAAAACACATTTTATTCAAAATTTATGAAAAACTATAATATGATAGAAATTACAATTAAAGAATAGAAGAAAACATAAAATAATTTGGAAATAAATAATATACAATACATATTATAAAATCATTAATTCAATTCTTTTAGGGTGCTCCATTGTCCATTTGATGGAAGTCCAATTTGTTCTAATGTTTGATAAGTGACCTGTAAATTTGTCAGCAATTCATATTTAGAAGAGGATCTTGACACTAATGTTTCATCCAATGTTGCATTCAAGGTTATCAATGGATTGGTAAAATCCAAAAATATCACCTCACTTGTGTCCTTAGGAAGCTAGTCTGAATCATACTTCATTTTCTCATCCTTTTTGAAAGCATCATTTCTAATGTATTTCTTTGTTGTGTCAATGCTCTTTGGAAAACCAAGATATATAAATTTTTGTACCTTTTCATGCACCTTCTTCATATTTTTTAGAAATTATCTAGAAATTTGTTCACCTCCCATATTCTCACCCACTTTTGAATGATAGATGATGCCTCTATTGAGGTATCAATGTGGTTGTGAATTCCCTTGGATGTCAAATAGTTGTCACTAACACTATAGACTTCTTGTAAATTTTATTTTGTAATTTTCACTCTTAAATAAATATTTATATTCTGAGCCATGTATTCATTAATCTACCCATAATGTATTGTCATACTTTTATTCAATTCATACTAGTAACACACATGGCCATTTCTCTATGTAATGCCCTCCCATGGTCTAATTTTCTATATGTTATGATGTTATTTATATTATGGATTTACTAATCTCATACTTTCATGTGTATGGATTCAATGTATATTTTATATTTCTATTTGATGTATTTGATGTGGTTGATGGATGAAGTCATATTTACTTTCTTGCAAGATCCACACAATCGGTCTAGTCCTGCCATTATTTTTTATATATTTATACATGTATGTACCTTTTATGCAAGATTTTATGTACCAGGCATTGACTTACTTGAATTATCAGGATGAGCGTGCCCTATCACAATATCTCAATGGTAAGAAGGGGGATGGTAGATAGGTCCAATACCATCCTAAACCATCATTTGTCTTAAAATAGGGGACAAGTATCCTATTGACTACCTATCTGAATTCGTCAAGGTGACGTGAATTCGTGAACCCTTCCTTTGAGCATGATGGTTATTTTGAGTTAGTTGATGTTCAAGTGTTGCAGTCATTTGAGTTTTTTTTCATGATTTATTTATTGAAAATGAATTAATCAAGACTAATTATTATATTAGAATAATTATGTCTTGGAAATATTGAAATATTAATTATAAGGATATTTAATTATTATGGATTAATTGAATACCTTTGTTTAATTAAAAGACCTAATTAAAAGTCTAGTTTGGAATAAAAGGGATTTAATAAATTATTAAATTCACAAATGATTTTTAGGCATAATTGATTTATTTAATATTTAATTATCAATTGCATAGATATTGAGTGCCAAAATATTAATTGATTAATTAAATATTAATATACAATTTAAGTTGCACATTCAATTTTATAAAATTGCATTAGAAATTTAATTTAAGGTCGAGTTAGGAGTACTTAATTGGAAAGTGCATACAATTATAATTATTATTATTTAAATATGAAAAAGGGAAAAATTAATAATTAAATGCAAAAGGAGTTAAGTATTTTAATGTTGAGTTCTAATTTTTGTTTGGGTGTTGCATGTCAAGTTATGATTTGAGTGTTTTCAAGTTAAGTGATTCTTTTATATTTTTCAAAGGGGAGTTTTCTTTGTTTATGGTGTTGCATGTATTGAAAACCCTAGGTTCCTTAGTTTTCTTTATTATGAGGATTTTGGCTATCATTTGATTCACAAGTTTGGAGATAACAAGTTTTGCTTGCAATTTGGAGTTGAAAAAATTTCTAGAAAACTTGGATTTTTGGGAGGTTGAATTTTGGATTGGTATCACCATAGATCTATTGAATTTGAGGTAGGGTTTGCATTTTTCCTTTGTAAATATTCTTTCCAAAAAGATTGTTTCATTCATATTTTCCACATTGTTGTAGGGTTTGAATTGAAGGTTTTATGGTTTTATTGTTGGAGGTTTTAGGTTTGAAAAGATTTTGGGGTTTTTTTTGTGTGAGAAGAAATTCTGGTATTTTAATATTAATGTGATCATACATGTATTAATTTTGGTATATACGCATAATCTTTTATATTATTGTAGAAATCATTGTATTTAAATTTAAAAAAAAATTATATTTTGGTTAAAACCCTAGGAAACCTACAGACAATTGATTTAGAAAAATATGAAATTTTGATCCAATAAGGGTTTGAATGAATCATTAAATAGAGTATTCAAGAGAACAAAATAAATTGAAATCAACAAACAATTGAATGTGGAAACCCTATTGAAATTTAATAGTAAAAAAAACTAGATTCTTGAAAATCAATTGTTTTATTAATAAGAGAAGAAAATTATATGTATATGTAATTTGAAAGTTGCTATAAATTATTATTATTATTATTATTATTTATTAATTTTTGGATTTAATATATATATATATATATATATATATATATATATATACATATATACATATACATATATATACATATATATATATATATATACATATATATATATATATATATATATATATATATATATATATATATACATATATACATATATATATATACATATATATACATATACATATACATATATATATATATATATATATATGTATATATGTATATATATATATGTATATATGTATATATCTATGTATATATGTATATATATATCTATGTATATATATATATATATATATGTATATATATATATATATATATATGTATATATATATATATATATATATATATGTATATATATGTATATATATATATATGTATATATATATATATATATATATATATATATATATATATATATATATACATATATATATATATATATATACATACATATATATATATATATTCAAATTTAAAATTAGAAATAAAAACTTAAAAAATTATTATTATTGTTATTTATTTATTTTGGGAAAACAAATCGACTAATTAATAAATATTAATTAATTTTTTTTACATGCAGGTTTTAATATTAATGTTTTTATTTATATATGCATGTTAGTTAAATACATAGTTAAAAAGTATACATGCATGAAATTTTATTTTATATCTAGATAGTTATGTATGAGACATTTATATGAACACTTTTGTAGTCAAATGGACTTTAGTCAACAAGATGATTGCTTTAGTCAACTAGAATTCATAAATTGGTTTTGGTTACTTTTGCATGTTTTGAGACTTGAATGATTGTAATTGGGGAATTACATTGGCTTTAAGGGAAATGGTACCAGAGGCTTTGAAGTATTTTTCTCTTGATCTCTGATTTTATATAGAGAATCTTTATAACCATTTTTGAATTCTTGATTAGATGTTGCATGACACTCTGATATTTGTAAGTGATCACATGTGCCTTATTGTGTTTGATCTTTAATTTCATTAACCTTAAAAGGTGGCAACCATTATATGATTGAGTTTGATTTAATAGGTCACCTTACATTCTCTTCTATGATTGCTTTACATTCTGCATAATTATTTTATGGAATATGTTACTTCATGTTTTGAGGTGGATGTCATTGATGTTTTGAGTATCATTGGCTTTGTGATGTGAGACTATGACTATGAGGATTGTTATTATTTCATTGAGATATCCATTATGGGATGGATGATCTTTGATAATTTCTATATTGAGATCGAGTGTTTGATCCTTGTATAAGATGTGTTGATTTTATACTATGCTCCATTGTTTTACTTTGGTGGTTATCATGATTTATTGTTTATGAGATTTTGTGATTTCAATTTATTATTCTCCTTTTTATTTTTTGATTGGAGCATTAGGGTAGGTTAACTGAGTGTATTGATGAGAAGTGGCTTGTAATAGGCATTGGGGCCCGCAAGTGGCTTCTAGGATAACTTATTGCAAGTGACTTAATAAAGTGATAGCTAAATGACATTGGGAGTTTAAAATGAATTAATAAGATAATGTGTGCCTCGTCCATGCATGAATACTTGATTGAGGTCTTGACTAGAATGGGAGTGGGGAAATGCTTGTCACATGTGTAGACTAGATATGGAATTGTTGGTAGCTGTCTTCATGACATAATTACTGATACTGCATAGATTCACTATGACGTTAGGGTCTAGAGAGACTACCAGGATAACATTAGAGTTGGCTCCTATGTTGACACTTCCCTTTATATATCTTAGGTTTCCTACATGTATCAGTTTCCTCTGGTTGAGTGTGTTTTATCTTTGCAGTTGGTGTCATAGCTTTTGAGATATAGAGCTTTCAAGATCCCTTTCCTAGGTGTTGTTTTGAGTTGGATTTTGGTGTTTGTTATTCGAGTGGGATATTTCATTGTCTCCTTAACACGGTGGGAGTAGACCTTTGGTTCCACGTGGTGGGGTGGTAGTGTTTTCTTTTACCACTGAGATTCCAATGTTCCTTGTTCATCATTACTAGAGACTTTCTCTTATCTTCCAGGATATTGTACTTGTACCTTGTATATTATTTGTTATTACATACCCTGTGACCTATGTAATGGATGTTGGTTTATTGTGTATAACTTATAGTATCAATTGTATTTATGTTTGATTTATATGATGATGTACTTATCATTCATTTGTATATATGATATTTTTAATTATATGTAATCTAAAGTAGTTAATTAATATTTACATAATGCATTTCAAGGAACCCTTGAGATTTGTAATCTATGTGTTGAGTTATACTTGTATGTATGAGTTGCAATTATATTGTATTGCTTTCCCATTGTTAATCATTTTTGTTGTTGTAAAGTTTTAAGAAAAAAATTATTCTATAAACTTAGTAACATGTTTAGGTTAATTTCTCACGGTTTCCCTGGCGGGGCATTACACTCTGCATTATTTACACCCCATTTTTTTTAATATACCTCAATGCATGTTTTTTAGTTTCATTTAATCTATCTTTAGAATATTTTATTATTATTATTGCCTTCTACATATCTTGTGTCTATCTTTCTATATTTTATCTTTCTTCCTTTACTTTTTGTTCCCACTATTTTTCTCTTTCCATTTGATGGTCCAATTGGGTCTATAATTTCTTTTTTGAGGCAACAACACTATCCACTCTTTTGTATAATTTTTTTGAAGAGGATCTTTCATTATCACATTATCATTATTTTTTATGCTTTAAACCAATATTTTCTTTAATTCATTTAGTTCTACCTTAGTATATTCATTCTGTGTAACTACAAATGTAGAGGGATAATTATTTTATCCTTTTTTGTAATTCACTACTATCAATGAAGATCTAAGGTTTAGATAGTGAGATTAGGTTAGAGGAAGGTCAATTATTTTAAATATGGTTAGATTGGTAACGATGTTAACACATGTAGTTTTAGTGATGTTTTGGTATATACTAGAAATAATAATAATGCTATTGTTTCAAGTGAATCTCATAAGGCTAATATGACATGGGAGAAGAAAAATATTTTTGGTGGACATGGCTCTATAGTACCACACCATCGAACTAGCTCTTCTAGTAATTGAGCCAAATGATTTTTCTCATTGGAAGTCTTAAAATTATATATGAGTCACTTTCCCTACCCTAAGGTAATACTGGTTAGAACTAGCTAGTCTTTGGTATGATGATTGGACAAATAATGATTGCATTTATTTCAACTAATTGATGGAGATAGTACAATTGACTTATATCAACAATAATTAATTTTTTGTAGGAAAAGTGTAATTATGATTGAATGTGGTTGTAAATGTGAATATTTGAAATTGTTTGGTACTATTATAAGAAGAAAAACTATTGTTTTTTAGCTGAGCTTGAGAAAGTGATGCAGGAGCATCCTGGGTGTAAGAGCAATCTTGCATCACCCAAAAATATTTTTGTTTTTATTTTCAATAAGGGCTACTTTGTGCAGAGCTACTATTTATGGAAAGTTACTATTTTTGGTAATTTTCGTATGTGCTCAGAATGATCTAATTTCTTTCTTGGAGGTTCATTTTGGTCATATAAGTCTGCCAGTAAAGTTTCATTTCCAAATCAAGTGTATGTTGGAAGATATTGAAGATTTTCGGTATTGGCAGCAGGGTACAGAAACTTTGGACTCAGTTTTGAAGGCTTTAGAGGCCCGGATGAGGTCAAAAATTTTGGTGACGAGCGCTTGCGCCAGTCAAGCCTGTAGAGCGCTTCGTGGTGTTTCCGAAATGGGGTTATAATAGCCGAGCGGGTCAACGGGTGATGACTTATGGTCTTCGGAAGTTGGGCCACCTGAAATGGCAAAAAATAATTTTCTTCAAAATTTCTGTTTGGGTTTCAAAGGTTATCTTGAGCCGACTATGATGTAATAAAATGTAAAATAAAATAATTCTAAGTTTGGTCGGCCTTATTGGCTAAAAAATTCTGGAACCTTCCCAGGCGGTGGAAAATTGCCTATATAAGGAAGGCTGTATTATTGTCTTAGGCAGTTCAGAATAGTTCTGGGTAGTAGATCTGGGTAATAGTTTGAGGCTTTTTCCTACAGAATATTGTAAGGGAATGCCCATGTGGCTTTGCATATTGTAATTCTGAAAGTTTGTAATTCCACATTTGTGGATATAATAAGAAGCCAATTTTCTGTTCTTGCATATTGTTGTTGTTTCTCTATTTCTATTATGTGTTTGTTGTATTAAGGGGAGCACCCTTCATCAAGTGGTATCAGAGCAGGAGTTCTTGAGTGTGTAAACAGATCACCGACTATGAGGTAGTTTGCACCAGGACTGTGGCTAGGGTTTCAGCGTGCATCGAAAAAATGCCTCCACGACGAGAACGTGGCGGAAGAGTTGGTGCTGTGACACCTGAGGTTAGAGAGCTGCAGAGACAAGTGTGAGCATTGCATGAAGAGATTCGCAGAGGAATGAATCTCAATGTCAGAGACGAAAGCGAGGATGAAGCCAAAGAAGAATATAAGGAAGGAGAAGCCGAAATTGTGAACCAGGAGGAAGAAAGACTTTTTCGGGCCATTTCCAAGATTGGGAAAAGACCTAAGATTGAGGTTCCTACATTTTCTGGAAATCTTAACCCAGAGGAATTGATTGACTAGATCAATGAATGTGAGGAATATTTTGAGTATGAAGATGTTGACGATCCTGATAGGGTCAAATTTACGAAGGCCAGATTGAAAGGTCATGCGAAGATCTGGTGGTAAGAAATTCAGTTGGAGCAAAATAGAAGAGGGAAAGATAAAATCACAAGATGGGATCGGATGGTGGATAAATTGAAGCGACAGTTCATTCCTGTTGATTATGAGCTTGACCTACTGAAGAAAATGCAGAGTTTGAAGCAAGCAGGAAGATCTGTTGAGGAGAATACAGAGGAGTTCTATCTACTTCTCATCAGAACAGGCCATGCAGAAGCTGATAAGGAGAAAGTTGCCCGATACCTTAATGGGTTAAGGCCAAGCATTCAGGAGGAGCTGAATCTAGTTCGAATGAACAGTATTGAAGAGGCATACCAGTTTGCCCTAAAAGTAGAGGAAAAGCTGAACAAGAAGTTTGAGAGCAGACAAAACGAAAGAGGTCGCGGTGGACGATCTGGTGGACGGTCATATGGTGGCCGAAATGAAGATCCGAAAAAGAAGGATGAGGCCAGTAGCAGTCAGAATCAGCGAGGAAATAATTCTAATCGCTTCCAGGATTAGAATAATAGAGATCAAAGAGGAAGAGGAAGAGGACAAGGATCTGGAAGAGGTGGCTTCCGTGGAACATGTTTTCACTGTGGAGAAGAAGGTCATAGGGCATTTGAATGTCCTCAGCACCAAGGAAGAACAGACAGGAGAAATGAAGGCCAGGCCAGAGTTGCACATGTAGATGAAGATGCCAGATCATCACATTCTGAAGATGCTGAAAGAGGAGAAACGTTGATTAATAGAAGAGTCCTGTTGAGTGGTGAGAATGAACCTGAGCAAAGAAGGAGCCTGTTTCACACCAGGTGCAAGTGTGAAGGTAAATGTTGTGATGTGATTATTGATAGTGGAAGCACTGACAATTTGGTGTCAGAAGAGATGGTGACAAAGTTGAAGCTCAAGAGACAGAAACACCCACATCCATATCGGATTGCCTGGGTATAGGATGACCACAAGGTCATGGTCAATGAACAATGCCTAGTGAAGTTCAAGATTGGCGGATACCAAGATGAGGTATTGTGTGATATCATATCTATGGATGCATGTCATATGTTGTTGGGTAGACCATGGCAGTTTGACAGATGTGTTGTACATGATGGTCGTGCGAATACCTATTCCCTGACAAAGGATGGAGTGCGACATAAGCTAAAACCATTGAAGGAGACTAGAGAAAAGGTATGTGGTAATGCAAGGATAACTTTTGTTGATGGAAGAAATTTCTTAGATGGTATGAGGCATGAGCATGTATGTTTTGCTTTAATTCTAAAAGCTGGTAAAGAGGAAGTAGAAGATGTTCCTGTAGAAGTTGCAGATTTGTTGAATGAGTTTCAGGATATTATATTCGATAACGTGCCTGATGGATTACCACCAGTCAGGAAGATCAGTCATCAGATGGACTTGATCCCAGGAGCGAGTTTGCCGAATAAGGTAGCACACAGAATGACACCTGCAGAAAGTGAGGAGTTGAACAGACAAGTACATGAGTTGTTACAGAAAGGATTGATTCAAGAGAGTCTGAGTCCCTGTGCTGTACCAGTGGTATTAGCACCAAAGAAGAATGGAGAATGGAGGATGTGTACAGATTCTAGGGCAATAAACAAGATCACAATCAAGTACAGGTTTCCATTGCCACGAATGGATGATATTATGGACTGTTTGAGTGGAGCTGTGTATTTTTCAAAGATAGATCTGAAAAGTGGATATCATCAGATTCGGATCAGAGAAGGAGATGAATGGAAGACTGCCTTCAAGACAAAGGAAGGACTATATGAGTGGTTAGTCATGCCTTTTGGGCTAACCAATGCACCGAGCACTTTCATGCGGCTCATGAACGAGGTTCTGAAAGAATTTCTGGGTAAGTTTGTCATTGTTTACCTAGATGATATTTTGATCTTTAGTAAGACATTGGATGAGCATATGATGCATATTCGTATGGTATTTGAGAAGTTGAGAGACGAGAAATTGTTGATTAATTTGAAGAAGTGCAGTTTTGTGAAGAAAGAGTTAGTGTATTTGGGATTTGTAGTTTCAGCAGAAGGTCTAAAAATGGACCCAGAGAAGGTACAGGCTATCCTTGTATGGCCTACTCCAAGGAGTGCTACTGAGGTAAGATCTTTTCATGGTTTGGCTAGCTTTTACAGAAATTTTATCAAAAATTTTAGCAGTATTTGTGGACCCTTGACTGAAACAATGAGAGGGGATAGAAAAGAGTTTAAGTGGACTAATGGGGCAGAAAAGAGTTTTCAATTATTGAAACAAAAAGTTACAGAACAACCTATTTTAGCACTTCCAGATTTTAATAAGGTGTTTCAAGTAGATTGTGATGCTAGTGGTACTGCAATAGGAGCTGTTATGAGCCAAGAAGGTAAACCTATTGCTTATTTTAGTGAGAAGTTAAATGATGCCAAGAGGAAATATTATGTTTATGATCAAGAATTTTATGCTATAGTTCAGGCATTAAAGAAGTGGAGACATTATCTGCTTCCTAAGGAGTTTGTTTTGTATACTGATCATCAAGCTTTGCAATATTTGAATAGTCAAGGAAAGTTGAATCAGAGGCATTTGAAATGGGTTGAGTTTTTGTAGAGTTATACATTTGTTTTGAAACACAGAAGTGGAAAGTCTAATAGGGTTGCAGATGATCTTAGTAGAAGGCAACTATTGCTGACAGAGATGCAGATTGAGGTGGTTGGGTTCAAGGAACTCAAGAATTTGTATCCAGAAGATCCTGATTTTGGTGAAGCTTGGAAAGCTTGTACAGAACATGTTACTCTAGACAGGACAAAATGGTTGGATTTCATCATCCAGGATGATATGCTATTCAGAGGGAGTCAGTTGTGCATTCCACGAAGTTCTATGAGGGAGAATCTCATCAAGGAGAAGCATAGTGGAGGATTGGCTGGACATTTTGGTCGTGACAAAACCCTTGGTTTGGTTAGTGAGAATTATTATTGGCCACAGTTGCAGCAAGATGTGAAGAAGTTTGTATAGAGTTGCAGAGTATGTCAGATGGCGAAAGGAGTGAAGCAGAATACAGGGTTGTATCAGCCATTACCTATACCAGAGAAGCCTTGGGAGGATATCAGTATGGACTTTGTTCTTGGTTTACCAAGGACACAGCGGGGACATGATTCAATTTTTGTAGTAGTTGACCGATTTTCAAAGATGGCACATTTCATTCCCTGCAAGAAGACTAATGATGTTGTTCATGTAGCAAAATTGTTTTTCAGAGAAGTAGTGAGACTTCATGGTTTGCCAAAGACCATAGTTTCAGATCGGGACACTAAGTTTGTTGGATATTTCTAGCGTACATTGTGGAAGAAGTTGAAGACAGATTTGAAGTTCAGTTCATCACATCATCCACAGACTGATGGACAGATAGAGGTGGTGAATAGGAGTTTGGAAAATTTGCTGAGATGTTTGGTTGGAGATAAGCCAACAGGATGGGATTTGATTTTACCACAGGCAGAATTTGCATACAATAATTTTGTCAACAGGAGCACTGGTAAATCACCATTCCAGATTGTATATGGAAGTAGTCCAAGAAATGCATCTGAATTGAGAAAGATAGATAAAGGAGAAATAAGTAGTGCTGAAGCTGAGGATTTTGCAGAACACTTGAAGAACATCCATGAGGAGGTGAGGAAGCATATTACCAAGATGAATGCACAGTATAAGGCTAAGGCAGATGAGAAAAGGAGGTATAAGGAATTTCAGGTTGGTGATGAAGTCATGGTTCATTTGCGGAAGGAGCGGTTTCCAGTTGGTACATATAACAAGCTGAAAATGAAGAAGTTTGGGCCATGTAAGATACTGAAGAAGCATGATTCAGGAAATGCATATGAGGTAGAATTGCCTAGTGAGCTGAATATTTCACCAGAGTCGTGTTGGCAGAAGCACAAGGAACAGGACATATGAAGAATATCTGGTCAAGTGGAAAGGATGGCCTATTGAAGATTCATCATGGCTGACAAAGGAGGAGGTTAGCCGTCTTGATTTTCCTCTCCACACCTGAGTCGTGACAGGGTCACTTCTCAAATTACCCTGGGTGTCTGATGCAAGAGCATCCTGGGTGTAAGAGCAATCTTGCATCACCCAAAAATATTTTTGTTTTTATTTTTCAATAAGGGCTACTTTGTGCAGAGCTACTATTTATGGAAAGTTACTATTTTTGGTAATTTTCGTATGTGCTCAGAATGATCTAATTTCTTTCTTGGAGGTTCATTTTGGTCATATAAGTCTGCCAGTAAAGTTTCATTTCCAGATCAAGTGTATGTTGGAAGATATTGAAGATTTTTGGTATTGGCAGCAGGGTACAAAAACTTTGGACTCAGTTTTGAAGGCTTTAGAGGCCCCGGATGAGGTCGAAAATTTGGGTGACGAGCGCTTGCGCCAATCAAGCCTATAGAGTGCTTCGTGGCATTTCTGAAATGGGGTTATAATAGCTGAGCGGGTCAACAGGTGATGACTTATGGTCTTCGGAAGTTGGGCCACCTGAAATGGCGAAAAATAATTTTCTTCAAAATTTTTGTTCGGGTTTCAAAGGTTATCTTGAGCCGACTATGATGTAATAAAATGTAAAATAAAATAATTCTAAGTTTAGTCGGCCTTATTGGCTAAAATATTCTGGAACCTTCCCAGGAGGTGGAAAATTGCCTATATAAGGAAGGTTGTATTATTGTCTTAGGCAGTTCAAAATAGTTCTAGGTAGTAGATCTGGGTAATAGTTCGAGGCTTTGTCCTACAGAATATTGTAAGGGAATGCCCATGTGGCTTTGCATATTGTAATTCTGAAAGTTTGTAATTCCACATTTGTGGGGATAATAAGAAGCCAATTTTCTGTTCTTGCATATTGTTGTTGTTTCTCTATTTCTGTTATGTGTTTGTGGTATTAAGGGGAGCACCCTTCATCAGAAAGGTTGAAGAAGGATTGTCAAGTGTGATAAAGCAATCTCAATTGGCTCTTTGTGGTACTGGTGTAGTCACATCAAGAATGCTAAGGAAGGATAAGTTAGAAGAATTTGATCATGGTAGTACTATAAAAAATATAGAAGTGGTCTTATCAAAGGATGAGTTACGAATGATTCAAAATCTAATATTATATATTTTGGGAGAGTTCCCTCGGTTTGATGATAAGGAATTTATCATCTTCTTGTTGACTTAGTTTCAAGATGGAACCTAGTATTGAATAAAACCTATGTAGTGAAAAATGAAGTAATTGAAGGCATCACATGGTTGTGTGGTGTTGGTGACTTACCATGGAAGAAGAAAATCAATTGCAAGGAGGTGAAGGAGTTAAGTAGTATTGACCATGATTAATGTGCATTCCTAATAAATACCCTTTCCAATCTAGTGGTGAGGTATGATTCCTAATGAATTTCCTATAAAGTTTAGTTTCAAAATCAATGATGGTGCTAATTCAGTTATAGTGGTTTACATTGCTTATTAAATGGTTAGGGACAATGTTCAATTTGATTTGTGCAAAATGTTATTAGATAATTTTCTTGAAAATGTCAAGACGTAATTAGAAGATGGTTATGTTTTTAGTTTTGGAGTTTGGTTGTATGCTTAGTTTTCTATTTCTTAAGGTCTCCACCAGGTATCTAGAGAAAATTAAATGGAGGACCAAAATCTCTATCAGTAAACAAATTTACAAGTACCTAGTGTTCTTAAATAATAGTGCAGATTATTGCAAAGCATATTTTTATTCATTATAAAGATGACTATTTATTTTGGTTTGATTATTTCTAGTGTTATGTCAGTAAGTCATGTTGAGGAGGGTTCTTCTATTTATAAAAGTATAATTTTTGTTGTCAATGGTTTCCCTTCGAAACCTAAAATGAGAAAAAATAGTGTTAAAGGAAAGGAAATTGTTACTAATTTGGAGGATGATGAAGAAGAGGTTGTAGAAAAGAAGAAAACCTTAGAAAATAAATAAGAAGAGGAATTTGAGAAAGATGCTTTTTTTTCCATCATAATATGACTATAGTTTATGATGTGGTTTATTCTATGGTTGAAGATGGTGGTTTTGACAGTATTGGTGAATTATGGTCTGGTTTCTCTCTAATGCGCATATCAAAGATAGAGGAATTATTAACTAATCACTTGATCAGTAAAAAGATCATAGTTTCTAGTGTTTATAGTGTGCTACTAGTTGAGTTGGTCAGAGATATTGAGAGAAGATTCTTACAAACTAGAGCTAATTTTAGAATGATCAAGGTGTCTATTGACAAGAAGTGTACTTATACAAAATAGAAGTTATCTAGATTAATCGATGAGACTAGGGAATGCATAAAGAAAGTTTCAAATGTGTACATGTATTGTCTTTAGTGGCATACTATTGTTGAAAAATTTTAAGGCATAATTTAAGCTATTGAGATAGAATTGAATGAGCTCTGAAAGACATATAATTATTTCAATGATAGAGAAGGAAAATATAGGATAAGAATTGGTCAATTATAGGGTGAAATATTGTAGTTACATAGAGAAAGAGAAGATTTGGTGAAGACATTCTTCTTTGTAAAGGACTTGGTTGAGGTTTGAGTGGACTATGTCTCTAGTATTCTTATTGATGCTGAGAATTATGAACACTATTTTTAGTTTCTAGACTAGACTTCATTTTTTGATATAATAGTGGAGCATGATAGTTTTTGTGTCCAGATGGGTGTTGTTGTTGCTAACGGGAAGAAGAAGCTTTAAATCATTAAAGAAAGGTATAAGAATTATTTTAAATTTGTAGATTGTTATTTTTTTAAAAACTTTTCTAAGATCTATTATTTTGGTTGTTTTCCATTGTGGCAAAAGGGGGGACAAAAAGAGGAAAAAATTAAGCAGTAATGAAGTATCTACTTAGGGGCTATTTTTTGGGCTGTTTGGAGTTTCTATTTTTTTAATATTTTATTATTTTTCCATTAATGCCAAAGGGGGAGATTGCTAGACATTGAGTTATTGTTGGCATTGTCGTCATTGTCGTCAAAACTTCTATATTGGTTACATGGAAATATTGGTTTTTTGTTGTAAGTATCAGTTGGTTGTTTGTAGATTTTGTCATACATCAAGGTTTTGGTTATGTTTCTGGGTAAAAGCATAATAAAATGTCACCCTTTTACAAAGGAAGAGGCTAACAACACAAAAATTAAAAAACTTCAAGGGCATAAAAGTCACATTTCTGTAGAGAATTTGAAGATGATGTAAACTGATGAAATGTGTAAAATAGGATGAATTTTATGCCTATAATTTTTAAAAATTAATTTGAACAAAAATTAATATGCTTTTTTAATTTTTTAGGTCTATTTTTCATATCTTCAAAATACTACAAATAAGGGAGTTCACTTCCCGGCAAATCATTATAAGTAAAATATTTTTTTTCCCTCCAATTTTAGAATATGTTTTAGATGACATGTATATCTAGTGCAGGAAAAAGGAAAGAAGTTTTTTGATCTACAGTTTACCTGTTATAAGTATTGAAAGTTGACCTTACCTGAAATCAATAGTTTTTGTTTCCCGTCACTTTTACCATATCAAAACTATACCAAAAAACAAATAAATTATATATTCTTGAAGATGACTCTCTCCTCTAGTGTCATATATAATTTTAAAATTTTTGTGAATTGATTTAGTATATTTCTATATTTTCCAAATCAATGTCTTCTCAAAGTTTAATATACCTACATGTAGTTTTTAGCAAATTTGGTTAACGTTTTGTAGATGAAACAATATAGAATTTATATGTCAAGAATCGTACTTTCAAGATCTAGAAAAGGGTACTTTTAGTTTTTTAACATTTTTTATTTTGATCTAAGAAAGGAACAATAGAAGTGAAAAATTCTAGTTTTTTTGTGTTTTTGGTGGTTTGGCTGCCAACATGGCATGCCACCTAAGTAGACTTGGCCAAGTCTGACTGGGCCAAGTCTGACTCGGCTGAGTCCCCCTAGGGGTCAGCCCCACTCAAATAGCCTAATAGTGTGAAAATGAGTGGTTTGTGATGTTTTTTAATATTAAAAATATTATTTAGACTCGGCCGAGTACCACTCGGCCTAGTCCAATGAGCCACATAGACGCCATTCGACACCATGTGGTACCTATGTGTACTCAGCCATGTTAGACTTGGCCGAGTCTAACTCGGCCGAGTTTAACTGGGCCGAGTGATTTGAGTTAGCCCATAAGGTGACACTCGATTGTGCTTTTACCCTTGTAAAATATATTTTGTACATGTAAGTTTTTGTGTACAATGCCAAATGTACTTATTTCTATTATTGGAATACATGTTCTAGTAGATAAGCATGTTTTAGTGACTACAAGTGTATGACGCATATGTCATCTTATGTTTTCTTTTGTGCTTACAGACTTTTTATTGGTGTTCCTACTACCTAGACATTCTTTCATTTCATTAGATGATTTTTGGTATAATGGGTATATCTCATTTTGAATATATTTTTTCAGTTCTTATTTATTAGTTGGTTCAGAAGATTTTTTCATCAATTCTTAGATTTCTTTGTGGTGTTCCAATGGTTCTATAATTTTCTTTCCTTTTGGTAAATGTGATATGAAGTGTATGTATCTTAAGTGTGACCTATATTTAGATCTTGTGGTAACATGGCATCAAGATTTATTATGTATGACCTATATTTAGGATTGGTGGTAGCATGTTGAGTATAATAATAATATGTTTTGTTTTTTGGACAACATATTTGGTGGCTTGGATGACACATGTAATGACCTTATCATATGTATATTTAAGAAAGATATATTTTAGTACTCAAGGAGTGTATGAGTGTACATGTATGCAAAATAAAGATCTAAAGGTGATATAGTGCAAGTTTGTTCATTATATATTTACCACTAGTATGTAGGTAGAATCAAGTAGGCTGAATTATTGTTGTGGTGTAGAGAGAAGTCCTTACATATGTTGTTGTAGATGTTTGATATATGTTGGCCAAATAATTGTATTAGATCTTTGATATTGGTAATTATTGTTCTTTTAATTGGAACCATTTCGTGCAAAGATAGATGAAATTCTATCAGTTCATATTTTGTCAATTAAATATTGTTTAATGCATCTTATGTATAAGGGCAGTTAGTCCGATTGGTAGTGATATAACCCACATTGAGAAAACTAGTAGTGAGACCTAAAAAAATCACCTAGACTGGTGTCACCTTAGATGGTGTTTATTTCATGAGAATTAGCTTCTCTATGGGTTTTCCTCATTTGGGTTTCCATGTAAATTTTGGTGTTCATTGTGTTGATTTTTTGTGCTTTCATATTTGCATCTATTATAAATTTCTAATTGCATTAAATATTTACAAGTTCAGTAAAAGTTTTAGAAAGTGTTTGGGAATAAATGATTTACCCCCCTCTCAATTATTTTATTAAATCAACATAAGAACCCTCAAGAATTTTCTACAGGAGAGGAGATAGATTTGGTTGGTATACAAATTGTTACTCTTTATGATCATTGGTAATATCCACAACTTTAATAGACCAAAAAAAATCTCCACAACTTGAAATTTCGTACCTCCAATAACTATTTTTCCAAAAACATTATCTTTGTCATTATAGGTATCTTATTGAGAGTCCCTCATGTTTCTTTCTTGTGAATGAGTAATGACCACAAAAGAGTGAATTTGGAAAGATGAATGAATGATCAATAAACTCTAGAAATATGTTGCATGAGTACTTGGATTGATGAAAATATTTGATGATGAATGAAAGGTGTCAATTGCGAAGGACTCTGTTGATGAATATTGGTCTAGATGCAATATTTATTTGGATTTTGATGTTGACCAAAGGTTAGGACTTCAAGTATGTGTTGATGTTAGATTTGATTTGTTTGAATTGGATTTTATTTGATTTTGGGATTGATTGATGTTTGATTGATAATGATCAAGATTGGATTGATATTAATCAAGATTGATTTGATTGATTTGGCTGAAATTTAGGACAACCTTAGTGAGACAAGTTTGTATAAGAGGAAAAAGGATTTTATTTGGGATGGTATATTATCCTACTTGAGATAGGAATTTTTTTCAAGAAAAATAGGATTAATGTGAAATTCATTAACTTGATGATGGACAATCACTAGATTAATGTTATTCAAATATAAGGCTAATTAAACCAACCACTTCAGACAGACTATATTCTCAAACAAAAAATTTAACTTGATATTTAATTTTAGGATGAGGATCTTTGTTTCTCTATGGATAATATTTCATCCTCAATATGTTGATTAAATCTTGATGAAGATTTCATTGATTTAATTAGGTTTAATGGGTCTGAAATTATTTGGATAGATTTGACATGAAATTTATTTGATACAGATTGATTGGAGTATTAATCAATTTTAAGGTGATTTTATTAAAGGTCCAATTGATATTTGGGATAATGATTAGGTGTTTCTAAGTCCAAAGGTCAAATTTAAACGAACGAGGGTGAAATGAATATGACAAAACTTGAGGAAAGATTTGATGTAAAGGTGAAATGAAACATCAAACATTTAGATTGAAGGTCTGATGCAGGAGCATTGTGAGTGTAAGGGAAATCTTGCATCACCCAAAAATATTTATGGTTTCTTTTCAATAAGGGTTATCTTGTGCAGAGCTTCTATTTATGGAAACTTACTAATTTTAGTAAGTTGGTCATACATGCTCAGAATGTTTTGATTTCATATGTGGAGGTTCATCTTAGTCATATCAGCCTACCAGCTAAGTTTCATTATCATATCATCCGTATGGGTGAATTTATTGACATTTTTTGGTATGAAATCATTGAACTCAATTTTGAAGGCCTTAGAGGCTCTGGATTGCAATCAACCCCCGACTAACTTGAGCTTGTGCAAGTCAGACATAGTAGACCAGGTCCTCTCATTTCTAAAAAGGGGTTATAATAGCCAAATGAAGCTACGGTAAAACTGTTATGGCCTCTCAAAGTTGGGGTACCTAAAAATATAATTTGTAATTATTTTGAGCTGACCCTAATGTAATAATTATGAAAAATAAAATAATTCTAGGGGAAGTCAACCTTAATGGAAAAAAATTTTGAACCTTCTCAATCGGTGGAAAATTGCATATATAAGGAAGGCCTGTCATGCTTTTTACACTAGTACATTTGAGACCTTTTTTTGACTGCTGATTGTCGTAATTCTAACACTATACCATTGATCACGCAACACCAGCCATCATCACAATTTTGTAGTAAAAAAAATAATGGCTACGATGGCCATCATAATTCCAACACCACATTTGTCAGAATATCCATCCAAAAAGGCACTGGCCAACATAGAAAACATACTGTCAGTCTATTTGGCATGGTCACAATTTCAATGGAAAAGTGTCAGAGATGTTTAACATACAATAACTTACTGTCAGATGTTTCCAACAGATAGTCATCATTTCGAGTTTTACCGATGGTGGTCATTATCGTAATGCTAATGAGCATGTGTCAAATCTACTAAACATGTGATGACTAGCTGATGGACGTTTCTGACAACTAGCCATCATTTTTAGTTATTTTTGATGGTGATGTTGTGCATGGGACAACTAGCTATCAAACATTTCCTACAGCTAGCCATCGTTCAGATTTTTTTGTCGATAATGATGTTGTGCATGTGACAGCTAGCTGTCAAATGTTTTTGATAGATAGCCTTCACTTTTTAGGTTTTTGCTGATGGCGATGTTGTACGTGTGATGGCTAGCTGTCAGATGTTTTTGACAGATAGCCATCACCTTTAGGTTTTTTTTTATGGCAGTGCTTTACATGTGATGGCTAGTTGTCAGATGTTTCTGATAGACAAACATCGCTTATATTTTCCATCATAGTTGTGATGACAATCCCTCTTATATATATATATATATATATATCGATCGGGTTGGTATTGATTCGAAATAGTGTTCTTGTAGATCTAGTTCGAGTTGGTTGCATTACTTTCAGATCTGGACTTGCAAGGTGGTTTGGTGAGTCGACGTCTTTTATTCCTAATCATTATTTGGTTATGTCATTTGGAGATGACTTTGCAATAGATTCAGTAGTGGCTCATTGATTATTGAGTCAAGTCTAGAGACTTGGATTTGGAATGTCGATCTAACCAAATCAAATTTGTGATAGTGACTACTTTAGCACAAGAAGCTAGTGCAGTGATCAGAGATGCATTCTTCCTGATGTGTTTTTGGGATGTGGACTTGATTGCATTCAAATCTGATTTGAGTGACTTCTTGACTTCTTTGGTCCGAATTGGATGTTCTTTATTCCTATGGAGTGTAGTAGTGACTTGGCTTGGAGTTTGAGTAGACTGTACATTGATTGGCTTAAAGAAAAAATCAAGCTACTCTTTGCATTTCTATTGAGATTAGTTTGTGATGGATCACTTGGATCATCTACCATTTTTGCCATAGTTTTGAATTAGTTAGATGTGATGTCAAGAGAGAAACTTGAAAAACTTACACATTGGAAATTTGTAGATCATTATGGTGTCCATGATGACTTGGGAGAAGTCTTCTTCTTGGTGAACTGAGATGAGAGAATTGGATTATAGATCGGGTCATTTGATGCGACTTATGAGACATTGGATGCCTCTTCATAGTGGGTTTATGGTACGGTCTGTGGTGTTTCTTTGTGACTAGGTTCGCGGTGTTGTCTATTGATTTCATAGCCACTAAGATGGATCGATATGACTTGATATTGGGTCAAGACTTCTTGAGGCGAGCTGAAGTGATCATTTCTCCTTGAAGTGACTGATGTTTCTGACAGTACAATGGCTCACACTTTTTTTAAAAAATAAATATATATTTGTCGTATGTGGATTGAGATCTTAAATTATTGAGCTTCTCTTTGTTTCAAGAATAGTTTAACATTCTCTACTTAACAAGGCCAACCACATGAAGGTGGAAGCTCATCTAGCCCCTCCTAGGATCCTCTTATGACCCTTTACGACACTTTAAGACCTCTAAGATGTATTCTTAGGGATCGTAAAGGGTCATAAAGGGTCATAAGGGGTCATGGGACACAACAAATGAGAAACATAAATGTAGACATCATGGTCACAATTGTTTGGAGACACAACATAATTAAATGCTATACCTAGATAATGCAACACAACCACTAATCTTGCAGTTCTAAGTTGACACTCTGGGATCCAAAAACCAAAGATAAGGAATCTATATATGGTTTTTGGATCCCACAATGTCAACTTAGAACTATAGAAGTAGTGCTTGTGTTGCATCATGATGCAGGAGCATCTCAGATCCTTGGCAATCCCTTGTCACCAAAAAGAAATTTGAATTTTTTCTTTGTTGCTCAGTTTCTGCTTTGACCGACTTGGTTGGTAGTTGGTCGATTATCTCCTGGGTGATCGGTTAATTTCATTGACGCTCAACATTGTCTGTCTGCTGCTTGGTTATCTTTCTTACCGACGGGTTTAGTTTTTTTTCCTATTGTGGCTAACTTGTGCATTTATATTGGATCATGGAATTAATGTTTGTATCCATCATTGGGAAGTGTGTGGCCCTAGATTTGACTATTACTTCCATTAATTATGGATCTGAAGATCGACTCAACTTGGTAGCTTCTTGTATAAATGTAGATGTTTGGTGGTAGTTTAGGGAGGAGAAAGATAGAAGATAGAAGGCTTTATATTATAGATTTATGTAGGTCCTCACATGTTTGAGGACTTTTTTAATTCATTGTAATATCAGGCCCTAATCGAGAAGGCCTTACAGCCTGACATGTATAATTCAAATTGATGATAATATATGATAGATCTGGCATTCTCTCTCTCACTCTTATGTTTGTTGTTTCAGCATGTGTGTTGGAAGTTGGGATCATTAGGGTGTACCATCCTTAAGCCCCTCTAGCATCCCTACCTTACATTAGGTGGTATCAGAGTGAGGTGAGATCTTGATCTAGGTTTGTGGATCTAGGTTTGCAGGTTCCTCTTGAAGCCCTAATGAATTGTTGTGGGGTAGCAGATTGTGATCTGACCTACAATTGTAGAGGGTTGTCAAGATTGTTCATGGGAGGTGAGATGCAGATCTAGGATTAGTAGATATGCTAAGATAGATTGTTGCTAGATTACAAGCAGTGGAGACAACCCAAAGAAGAGGTAGACATCATGAAGATGTCAGTGATGATGAAATTGAAGAAGAAAAGGTGAATGCAGAACCTGCTCCTATTATGGATCAAGGTGAAGAAAGATTTTTCAAGGCTTTGACAAGTTTGCAGTCAACACCACATTTTAATCCCCCTAAGTATAGTGGAAAGCTAGATTCTGATGAATTGGTGGACTGGCTCATTGAGATGGAAAAGTATTTTGAATATGAAAATATCCCTGAAGATAAGTAGGTAAAGATTGCAAGCACAAAGTTGAAAAGTCATGCATCCTTATGGTGGGAACATCTGTAATTGGATCGGAAGAGGAAAGGCAAAGAAAAAAAACAAGGTATGGTGTAAAATGGTCAATAAATTGAAACAAAAGTTCTTACCCTATTATTATCAGATTAACCTAGTTCGACGAATGCAAAGTTTGAGATAGAAAGATAGCTCGATAAAAGAGTATACTAAGGAATTATATAGATTTGATATCAGATCTAGACATGATGAAGATGATGTGGAAAGAATCGGTAGATATCTGAATGGTTTGAGAATTTCCATCCAAGAGGAGATTAGCATGGTCAAGTTGGAGAACATTGAAAAGGCTTATCAATTTGCTTTGAAAGCTGAGGAGAAATGGAAAAAAAGACATGCGCAAAGATAGAGAGGTCGAGGTAGATCTAATGGTGAAAATGGTAGATCTAAACTAGAAAAGACAAATCTAGACAAAGGTAAGACCGAGTGGAAAGGTGAAAGTTCTAGAGGTAGAGGTAGTAACTACTGAGGTGGTTATGGTAGAGGAAGTTTCCAAGGAGCTTGTTATAACTATGGAGAAGAAGGACATAGATCTTTTGCATGTACACAAGCTAGTAAGAAGGTTGGTAGCAGTAGAAATGCTTTGGTACAAGAAGAGTCACTGAATGAACCTGAGAAGTAAAACAACTTGATGGTAAGGAGAGCATTGTGGAATGAAAGCAAGAAGGAAGATTCGATAAGGAAAAGTTTGTTCAAGACTAGATGTAGAGTTTCTGACAAATTTTGGAACGTAATCATTGATAGTGATAGCTCAAAGAACCTAGCATCTGAAGAGATGGTCACAAAATTGCAGTTGGAAAGGTTGGTACATCGAAAGCCCTATCAGATTTCATGGATCAAAGATGAACATACACTCCTAGTAAGTGAACAATGTTATGTGAATTTGAAGATTGGAAAGTACTATGATAAGGTGTTATGTGATATCATGCCTATGGATTGTTATCATATTTTATTTGGTAGACCTTGGAAATATTATAGACATGCTATATATGATGAGAGATTGAATAAGTATACTATTGTGGTTGATGGAAAGAAACAAATCTTGTTACCTTTGATGGAAGAATCTGTTAGTAATATTTGCACATCTGTGAAGGTTTGTTTGATGGAAGGAAGAAAAATTATAAATTCTTTGAAGAGGAATGACATATGTTTTGCTATGATTCCTAATAAGCCGAGTAAGAAAATAGAGGATAATGTCCCTAAGGAGATTGATAAGTTACTCACCGAGTACAGTGATATCATTTCTAATAATTTACCAGATGGTTTGCCACTAAAAAGAAGCATTGATCATTGTATGGACCTAATCCTTGGAGCTAGTTTACTGAATAAGGCACCTCATCGGTTGACACCTACTGAGAATCAGGAATTGAACCGACAGATTCAAGAGTTTTTGGAGAAAGGTTTGATCAGAGAAAGTTTGAGTCCTTGTGCAGTACCTACTATATTGGTGCTGAAGAAAAATGGAGAATGGAGAATGTGTACTAATTCTAGAGCAATCAATAATATAATAGTGAAGTATAGGTTTCCTATACCAAGAATGGATGACATAATGGATAGTTTGATTGGAGAAAAGTATTTCAAAAAGATTGATTTGAAAAGTAGGCATCATCAGATTAGAATTAGAGAAGGTGATGAATGGAAGACTGCTTTCAAGACAAAAGAAGGTTTGTATGAATGGTTGGTTATGCCTTTTGGTTTAACTAATGCACCAAGTACTTTTATGAGGTTGATGAATGAGCTTTTGAAGAAATTCTTGGGTAAATTTGTGATTGTGTATCTTGATGATATTCTAATATTCAGTAAGACTAGAGGAGAACATTTTTTGCATGTTAGACAAGTTTTACAGAGATTGGAAGAGGAAAAATTATTGATAAATCTAAAAAAGTGTTCATTCATGAAAGAAGAGATTGTGTATTTGGGATTTTTTATTTCAGCTGATGGTTTGAAGATGGATCCTGAAAAGGTTGAAGCTATTCTGAATTGGCCTACACTTGTGAATGCTAGTGAGGTAAGATTATTTCATGGTTTGGAAAGTTTTTACCAAAAGTTCATAAGGAATTTCAGTTCAATTTGTAATGCTATGACTAAGACTATGAGAGGAGACAAAAGAGAATTCAAGTGGACACATGGAGCTGACAAAAGTTTTGAGACTCTGAAGCAGAAGGTTGCTGAATTACCTATTTTGGCATTACCTGATTTTAGTAAGGTATTTCAAGTAGAATGTGATGCAAGTGGAAGTGCAATTGGAGCTATATTGAGTCAAGAAGGTAAACCTATTTCTTTCTTTAGTGAAAATTTTAATGATGCTAGAAGGAAATATTCTATGTATGATCAAGAATTCTATGCCATTGTTCAAGAACTAAAGAAATGGAGACATTATTTTATACCGAGTGAATTTATGTTGTATACTTATCATTAGTATTTACAATATTTGGGTAGTTAGAATAAGTTGAATTCAAGACATATGAAATGGGTTGAGTATTTGCAAAGTTATACATTTGTGATAAATCATAAGAGTGGAGTCACTAACCAATTTGTTGATGCATTGAGTAGAAGAAGATCTTTGATGACTGAGATGAAAATTGAAGTTCTTGGTTTTGATGAGATGAGAGCTTTGCATGAAAATGACACTGATTTTTCTGAGCCATGGAGAAAGTGCAGAGCACTATTCAAAATCAACAAGACACTAAATACCGAGAGGAGTAATGAGATCTAATTTGATAAAAGAGAAACATAGTAGTGGTTTAACTAGACATTTTGGCATTGATAAAACATGGAATAGTACTATTGGCTGCAATTGTATAGAGATGTTCATAAATTTGTAAAAATTTGTGGTATTTGTCAAGTCACAAAAGGAGTAAGTTGGAATACTAGATTGTATACACCGATTGTTATTCCTGACAAACCTTGGATTGACATCAGTATGGACTTTGTCCTTGGCTTACCGAAGACAATAAGAGGTAATGATTCTATATTTGTCGTTGTGGATGGATTTTCTAAAATGACACATTTTATACCTTGTAGAAAGACATCAGATGCAGTACACATAAAAGATCTTTTTTTTAAGGAAATTGTTAGATTGCATGGATTACCAAGGAGTATTATCTCTGACCGAGACAGTAAATTTGTTGGATATTTTTGGAAAACACTTTGGAAGAAATTTGGTACTAAATTGAAATATAGTTCTACATTTCACCCACAAACCAATGGACAAACTAAGTTTGTGAACAAAAGTTTGGGAAATATTTTGAGATGTTTAGTTGGAGACACACCAAGTAATTGGGATTTTGTGTTGGTACAAGCAGAGTTTGCATATAATAATTCAATGAATACGAGTACTAGACAACACCATTTGAGATTGTGACTAGCACACAACCGAGAGGAATATCTGATTTGAGAGACAATGCTGATGAGAATAAGAGAAGTGTTGAAGGAGTGAAGTTTCTTGAATATATGAAGACATTGCATGAAGATGTGAAGCTGAAGCTGGAACACAATAATCAGAAATACAAAGACAGAGTTGATAGATCAAGAAGACATAAAAATTTTTATGTTGATGATGAAGTGATGGTTCATTTGAAGAAAGGTGTTGGCTCTTTTCCTTGCAGGACTAAGCTTGAATCAAATAGTTGGGCTTAGACTCACAGGTTAGGCACTCAAGCTTGACAAGAAAAACACACCAATTGATGAGGATAGAGAGAAATCCTCCTTCTTCTTTGAGTTCCACATTCACTCAAGCGGGTATTGCCTTATCTGTACACTCAAGACACCTCATGACAAAACCAAAGGCCTACAGATAGATTAATGTGGAATAGAAATCAATATCCTATAGGTATCTTGTACCCCAATGATAGAAAGTCTCATGTAATAATCCTACTTGCATGGAATGAGATTGAAAGCCAGAAACCTATCCTAACAACATGAAAGGGAAAGGGTGGAACTGAAAGGAAATGATTTTAAATGGATTGAAAGGTCCCTTGAGATGCCCTAAGTCCCTGATAGACTAGTGCCTTATCCAATGGGCCACAGAGTCAAATACCCTACTGCAAGAGACAGCTATGAAATAAGAACATAATATGCTTAATGTGTTGATGCCTAACATCAATCACACACCATGACCAAACCTCAACTTAGTACCCACCTATGTATTCAAATATGTTATTATCCATCAAAGGATTTTGACCCTCCCCTTAGAAGAAACCTACGAACAGATAATACATTGACTAGCATCCATTGGAAGACAAACATGAAATATCCTTGACACCTCAGCTCATACATACATGAACACTAACTCTAAACTAGTTGTCTCTATGAAGACAACTCCACTTGCAAACACTTAGGAAATACAAACAGACAAATCAAACACCCTTGATGTATGATTAATGGACTCAAAATTTAAATAGAGATAGCTCGGTAACAGTAAGAATATATTCACTTCTCATACATAACACAAATCTATTACAACATGCATTGTATTCTCTGAACCAGGAAGGAGAGAAGAACACTCTATATGCAAAGAGAAGGAGAAATCTACAGGAAAAAGACCCTTCACTTGAAACTAATTCTCCTCAAAAATTTTGCAGAAGAAGGAACACTTACAAAATTGAACCACCTGTAATTTATACCACTAGCTGCCTTGGAATTCTCAGAGAGAATGCAATAAGCTACAGATAGCTAGGGCTTGGGTTTCAACTACCCAACCAACCAAAAGAATACATCAAAATTTATTACAAGGGTAGGAAACCAAGCAATCTCAGAGAAATAGATCGAAGAAGATCTCCAATTATGATAATTCTTAGAACAGAGCATAGAAGATCACAAATCTACCAATAGAGCAAGTCAAAACAATCATCCTAAAATCATGCCTCGAGCCAACAAAACTATCCTCCTCCACACGGCACAAATCCTTGCAAACCCTCAAGGTACCCTGGACCACACTCAAACGGTGGAGAAGATCAATCTCACCAACTTTGGCCCTTTTTGTCATTAATTTCAGTCCCTCCTGGTCACTGGAAATGCCTTTGAGATTTGAATTTGAACTCCAACAGCTAATTCTTGGTGCCAGCAGCACATCAGTGGTCCTGATTCAATCGAAGATCGGCAATTAAGTCCCAACCATACATCTCTCTACCTTTCTCGGGCTTCAGATCATCTAACTCATCAAGCACCTCGGGTTTCATTCCATGAACTAGCAACAAGGCAATATCCCAGTCATAGAATGAAAATCTTAACTCCGGTTATACTTAGCAACCACATGACTACATGTGCAGAAGATGCCAGTTAAGTCATCTAGTGAACTGGTAACAAAGGACTTTCACCAGTTGAGGAAAAAAATAGCCCTGCCACCAAATCATCTCGTGAACCCACAACAAGAAGCAAATTTGTCAGGCCGCTAAACTTTATCCACTCCACCAAACCTCAGATCCTACCTTTAACTCCACAACCGTGATGCCTGATGCCACCTGTCATCATGCCACTCGCTGAATACTACCCAATCACCAACACCGAACCCACACCCTACATGCCTAAGATCAAATTGTAGTCTCATGATCGCAAGGGGAAAGAATATTCCTTGCGATCATGCGGCAACCATAGATCTCCCACAAAGTTATTTTGCTTAAAAAATTCCAGCCCCACCATCTAGCAACATCGCGACTGTGGAAAACTTAACTACCAGCCAAGTCACCAGATGTTAGGGACTTAACCACCAGGATTTAGATACTGAGAGAAAACCGCAAGTCACCAGGTTGCCAGAAGAAGACTAACCATCAAGCAACCAAACATAATGAAGAGTTGGGACCATGCAGATAGGTGGCAGGTGGTCGCATGATTGCATGTTAGAAAAGTCTGACAAGAGGCCATGTGATGGCCAATTAGAACACATCTCTACCTCCCCTATGACTCCAAGACCACTGCGCTCTACAAATAGAATCAATGGCAGGCACATGATCACAAGGGGAAAGAATATTCCTTGCGATCACATGCTGACAGTTGATCTCCTTTCCTACTGCTTGAAGAAATGAGCCCACCTGCCAACCACCAAGCATCCAGTGACTTCACGACAAACCATTCACCAAGTCATGAGATGCTAACCACTAACCTCCAGAAAAGATGAGATCCCATGACATAAAACTGAGCAAGGACTGGGCCCCACCAACATCGCACCTGCATAGCTAAAATTGAGGTCAAAAACACACAAAGTTTTTGGCACCCAAAGAAAAATGCATAAAGCAGGAAAGTAAAGGTCGAAAACAATGAGGGTTTTCATGTAGGCCAAAAAGGTCAAAAACATCATGGATTTTCAGAAACACTATGGGTTTTTGACACTTAGGTAGATTTTTAAATTTTGTTTCTTGCAAACTTTAGAACTTGAATCTCTTTCTAGATCTTTTGATTCAGCTCGTGCAATTTGGACCAAAGCCAGGTGACAACATGAAGAACACAGGGTAGGAGGTAATGAAGAACACATTGTGGACTTGGGCCATTTTCATAAGATTTTTCTATGACATAAAAATGGCCTAATAGTGGCTCTAGTTGGGGATGCATGTCTCTTGCAGGTATGGTAAGAATTCAGAATCACTGGGAGAGTAAACCACCAACTGGGCAAAACAAGGAACCTCAAAAAATGCAGAGAATAGGAAGTAAAAGCACACAACAGGAAAGCGAAAGATATTTATAGAATTTACAAGATTTACAACTTTACTTGATGGCCCTAGGCCACCAAAATGAAATCAATGACCCCCCTGAATCAAAGGTCTGATTCTCATCCACATACGCAACTAGCCACCTAAAAAATTCTTTACCATTCTACTGCAAACATATGTGAATATTCATGGGCTGAAGAATGAAACTATGCTGATCACTACCCATGCTTTTCTAGTCATGATTATTACATTCATATTCAAACTCCAAGAAGTAAGGAATGTCACTTACTTCTTCCTACTGACTGGAAAGAATCAGAAACTCACCTTGTAATGCATCAAAAAATAGTACATGAGGAACATTATGCATTACAATATAGTTACCTGGCCGAGAAGGACTTGGATCTTCAAATTTACCTTCACACATTGCTTCAGCCACTAAGCAACTTGGTTCACCAATGATGTCCTCACTGACTGGATCATGAACCAAGTGAAGCTCCTCTTTAAAGCTTCTGTAATAGGGGAACATTGCATCATCACTTTCACCAAAAGAATTTCTATCCCAACTATTGAAGACTAGATCCTCAACATTATCACACTCAGTATCATATTTAGTAGAAATAGGGAAAGGGCTTGAACAAGAAATTTATTCATCACTGTAATCTTGATGATAGGAAAACACACTGTCATGTCCTTCTACTTCTTCTTCTATAGGGTCACTACCAGAGGGGGGACCTAATATACATGGATCTTCATGGTCACTTTGAACACTGGCCTCATTATCAGTGTCAAAGTGTATATCACAGGGGAGCTGCAAATCAAAGCCCACACAAGGTGCATACCTTTGGAACTGTTCAGCCAAGAGTGCTAAAATCATTTTACTACTTAGTGGACTTTGAGCTTCATTTTCTTCTTCATCAGCTACATCCATGTCATTGCAAACATCATTCTTATCCAAGACAAGAATGGAGACATCTGGCCTTAGATCATCTTGTGTGAATAAATTAATGTAGGAATCATCATCTACATCATATTCAATATCTTCCCTTTCACACAAAACATCATCAATCTGGGACAAGAAAATTGTCTTCTCATGTTGACAAGAAGAAAAATTTGTAGACAAAAAGGAAATATTGTCATCCTCAGATTCATCTTCAACATCCTCATATGCACTGATCTCAGAATCAGTTCATATTCAACACTCTCTGCATAGTGAGAATCAACATCAGAAACACTGGCCTCTTCATAAAAATCATCAGGAGCCACCAGTCTTAGCAATCTTATGTCCTCTGCTAACTGTCAATTCACCATTTTTAACCTTGCTAATTCCTTCTTGAGAGCGGCAACTTTATCAAAATGTTCAACAAACTTAGCTCTCAATACATCCCAAGAAGGGATTGAACATGAAGACAAGGACAAGAACCACTTCCTTGCACCATCAAAAAATGTGTGCACAAATAACCTCATGACAACATCTTCATGTTCAACATCCATATCTCCAAAAATACCCATGACAACATCAACATGCTGGCTTGTAGAAACAGATCCACCAGCCATGAATCTTGGCAAGCATTTCCCATCCTTAGTAGAAAACTCATTAGGGGCACCTTCAATGCCATCAAAACAAAAGGGTCTATATTCCTCCATGAGGAACTTCCCACCACTTATCCCTTTACAGCATTGCTTAAAACTTGATAGGGAAATATTTTCAATAAGAGAATACCTGAAGGTTTTGCAGCAGAAGACCTTTGGCTGGAAGCAGGGCAGATCTAGAGCTCACCATGCAGGTCCATCAACTTCTTTTCAGTATAGAGTCACCACCTCCTTGAAGAGGAAAATAATTTATTGTTTCTTCTTCCAAAAAATACAAAACTACACCAGGTATACACACTGTTTATCAGGAGGAACACTGATCAAAAAGAGAAAATTAGAGTTGCCACTCACAACTAGGTAAGAAGATATCAAAAAATGCTTTATATTATATTTGACTCTTTTTCTAGACTCTCCCCAGTAGAGTCACCATCTTGTTGGTGACTCGGATGGGTGAAACGAATCTAGTCAAAAGATATGATACTGCAAAATTTGTAACCATAACCAGAGCTCCTTAATAATTTTTCCTTATGTTCTCCCTAGTAGAGTCACCATCTTGTTGGCTCTTTTCCTTGCAGGACCAAGCTTGAATCAAATAGTTGGGCTTAGACTCACAGGTTAGGCACTCAATCTTGACAAGAAAAACACACCAATTGATGAGGATAGAGAGAAATCCTCCTTCTTCTTTGAGCTCCACATTCACTTAGGTGGGTATTGCCTTATCTGCACACTCAAGACACCTCATGACAAAACCAAAGGCCTGCAGACAGATTAATATGGAAAAAAAATCAATCTCTTATAGGTATCCTGTACCTCAATGATAGAAAGTCTCATGCAATAGCCCTACTTGCATGGAATGAGATTGAAAGCTAAAAACCTATCCTAACAACATGAAAGGGAAAGGGTGGAACTGAAAGGAAATGATTTTAAATAGATTGAAACATCCCCTGAGATGCCCTGAGTCCCTGATAGACTAGTGCCTTATCCAATGGGCCACAGAGTCAAATACCCTACTGCAAGAGACAACTATGAAATAAGAACACAATATGCTCAATGTGTTGATGTCTGACATCAATCACACACCATGACCAAACCTCAACTTAGTACCCACATGTGCATTCAAATATGTTATTATCCATCAAAAAAATTTCACCCTCCCCTTAGAAGAGACCTATGAATAGATAATACATTGACTAGCATCCACTGGAAGATAAGCATGAAATATCCTTGACACCTTAGCTCATACATACATGAACACTAACTCTGAACTAGTTGTCCCTGTGAAGACAACTCTACTTGCAAACACTTAGGCAATGCAAATAGACAAATCAAATGCCCTTGATGTATGATTAATGGACTCAGAATTCAAATGGAGATAGCTCGATAATAGTAAGAATATATTCACTTCTCATACATAACACAAAACTATTACAACATGCATTATATTTTCTAAACCAACAAGGAGAGAAGAACACTCTATATGTAGAGAGAAGGAGAAATCTATAGGAAAAAGACCCTTCACTCGGAACCAATTCTCCTCAAAAATTTTGCAGAAGAAGGAACCCTTACAAAATCGAACCACCTACAATTTATACCACTAGCTGCCTTGGAATTCTTAGAGAGAATGCAATAAGCTACGGATAGCTAGGGCTAGGGTTTCAACTACCCAACCAACCAAAATAATACATCAAAATTTATTACAAGGGTAGGAAACCAAGCAATCTCAGAGAAATAGATCAAAGAAGATCTCCAACTATGATAATTCTTAGAAAAGAGCATAGAAGATCACAAATCTACCAAGAGAGCAAGTCAAAACAATCACCCTGAAATCACACCTCAAGCCAACAAAACTATCCTCCTCCACATGGTACAAATCCCTGCAAACCCTCAAGGCACCCTGGACCACACTGGAATGGCAGAGAAGATCAATCTCACCAACTCTAGCCCTTTCTGTCATTAATTTTAGTCCCTCCTGGTCACTAGAAATGCCTCTGAGATTTGAATTTGAACTCCAATGGCTAAGTCTTGGTGCTAGCAGCACATCAGTGGTCCTGATTCGATCAGAGATCAGCAATTAAGTCCCAATCGTAGATCTCTCTACCTTTCTCGGGCTTCAAATTCTCTAACTCATCAAGCACCTCAGGTTTCATTCTACGAATTGGCGACAAGGCAATATCCCAGTCATGGAATGAAAATCTTAACTCTAGTTATACTCAACGAGCACATGACTGCATGTGCTAAAGATGCCACTTAAGTCATTTGGCAAACTGGTGACAAAGGACTTTTGCCAGTTCACAGAAAGAATAGCACTGCCAC
This sequence comes from Chamaecyparis obtusa, assembly GCA_027943335.1. NCBI lineage: Eukaryota > Viridiplantae > Streptophyta > Pinopsida > Cupressales > Cupressaceae > Chamaecyparis > Chamaecyparis obtusa. The sequence goes on from BSBK01014115.1 coordinate 32,572, forward strand.
CAAATCATCTTGGGAACTCATGACAAGAAGAAAATTTATCGGGCCGCTAAACTTTATCCACTCTGCTAGACCTTAGACCCTACCTTTAACTTCGCAACCGCAACACCTGATGCCACCTGTCATCATTCCACTCACTGAATACTGCCTAGTCACCAACACTAGACCCATGCCTTGCACACCTAAGATCAAACTGTGGTCACATGATCACAAGGGGAAAGAATATTCCTTGTAATCATGCGGCAACCATAGATCTCTTGCAAAGTTATTCTGCTTAAGAAATTCAGGGTGCACCATGTAGCGACATCACGACTGTGGAAAACTTAACTACCAGCCAAGTCACCAGATGTTAGGGACTTAACCACCAAGATTTAGTGACTGAGAGAAAACTACAAGTTGCCAGGTCACTAGAAGAAGACTAACCATCAGGCAGTTGAACATAATGAAGAGCTGGGACCACGCAGATAGGTGGCAGGCAGTTGCATGATCGCATGTCAAAAAAGTCTGACATGTGGCCATGTGACAGCCAAATAGAACACATCTCCACCTCCCCTCTGACACCGGGACCACCGTGCTCTACAAATAGAATCAATGATAGGCGCATGATCTCAAGGGGAAAGAATACTCCTTGCGATCACACGCCGACCGTTGATCTCCTTTCCTACCGCTTGAAGAAACAAGCCCATCTACCAACCGCCAAGCATCCAGTGACTTCACAAAAAACCACTCATCAAGTCATGAGGTGCTAAGCGCTAACTACCAGAAACGAGGAGATCCTGCTACATAAAACTGAGCAAGAACTAGGCCCCACCAACATCGCACCTGCGCAGCTAAAACTGAGGTTGAAAACACACAAAGTTTTTGGCACCCAAATAAAAATGCACAAAGTAGGAAAGCAAAGGTCGAAAACAACGAGGCTTTTCATGTAGGCCAAAAAGGTTGAAAACATCATGGATTTTTCAGAAACACTATGGGTTTTTGACACTTAGGCAAATTTTTAAATTTTGTTTCTTGTATACCTTAGAACTTGAATCTCTTTCTGGATCTTTCGATTTAGCTCGTGTAATTTGGACCAAAGCCAGGTGACAACATGAAGAACACAAGGTAGGAGGCAATGAAGAACACATTGTGGACTTGGGCCATTTTCATAATATTTTTCTATGAAAGAAAAATGGCCTAAGAAAAGGTCAGTTTCCTATTGGTGCATATGGAAAGTTGAAGATGAAGAAGTTTGGACCTTGCAAAATTTTGAGGAAATTTGACAGTGAAAATGCATATGAGATTGACCTGATGACATGGACATATCACCAATTTTCAACATTGCTGATTTGTATGAGTATCATGAACCTAATGAAGAAGTGACAGTACCGATAGAATATCCTAAGAAGAAAAATGATGAAGTTGAATAGATTTTGAAGGAAAGAGTTGGCAAAAGTACAAGAGGAAAACAATACATGAAATATCTAGTTAAGTGGAAGAATAGACCGATGGAAGATAGTTCTTGGATTTCATAGTCTGAGCTGGATGCAGCTTAGACCAAACCTACCAAATGATTTTGAGAATCATTTCAAAATAACCGCAGGTGTTTGATGTAGGAGCATCTCAGGTCCTTGGCAATCTCATGTCACCAAAAAGAAATTTCAATTTTGTTTGTGTTGCTCAGTTTCTACTTTGACTGAGTTCATCGATAGTTGGTTAGTTTCCTTTGGTTACTGAGAATGGTTAGTTATCTCCTAGGTGGTCGGTTAATTTCACTAACACTTGACGTTGTCTATCTGCTGCTCGATTATCTTGCTTACCGACGGGTTTAGTTTTGTTTCCTATTGTGGCTGACTTGTGCATTTATATTGGATCATAGAATTAATGTTTGTATCCATCATTGGGAAGCATGTGGCCCTAAACTTGACCATTACTTCCATTAATTATGGATCTGAAGGCCAACTCATCTCAGTAGCTTCTTGTATAAATGTAGATGTTTTGTGGTAGTTTAGGGAGGAGAAAGATAGAAGATAGAAGGCTTTAGATTAGAGATTTGTGCAGGTCCTTACATGTTTGAGGACTTCTATAATTCATTGTAATATCAAGCCCTAACTGAGAATTCCTTATAGCCTAGCATGTATAATTCAAATTGATGATAATATATGACATATCTGGCATTCTCTCTCACACTCTTGTTTTTTTTGTTTCCACATGCATGTTGCAGGCTAGGATCATTAGGGTGTGCCATCCTTTGGCCCCTCTAGCATCCCTGCCTTGCATCATATTATTTGGGTATAGCATTCAATTATGTTTTGTCTGCAAACAATTATGACTATGATGCCTATATTTATGTTTCTTAGCTATTGTGATATCTACATTTATGTTTTGTAGTTGTGCACATGCAACACAACTAGAATATGCACAGATAGCAGGTGGAGCTGAGAAGACACAACACATTTGCATTTTTTTAATAGGTCAAAATTATAATGTTTGCAATGGTCTATAACTTAAAACATGTAATTAAAGACCTCTATAAAAAATGCAAACCTATTGTGTCTTTCAGCTCCACCTAATATCCTATGTATATGAATTGAGATTTCATATTGAACTAGGCATCTCCTTCTGCATTTCCTAAAACCAAGAGATTGTCACAATTAACATCTAAAACCATTATTGAACTTTTATTATTATTAAAAAGTACACTAGCACTTGCACTGAAAGATGGTGCAAGGGATACATTGATGATTTGGATGTAAATTATTGTTTAAATCCTTGGTTCATATCTCATATGATTCAACATTCAATTCATGCATCTTTGTAGTGCTCATCTTATAGGTAGCCTTTGACTAAGGTTCAATTCTGGGTAGCATTCATGCTCCTTTATTTCCTATACACCATCTCTGTCGGCAAGTTTCTTCATGGATGGCCTCCACTTTCTTCCCCACTACAACTGTAACCACTATTCATTCTCCCACAGTCATTACTATCTTCTCTATTGATCAGATCTCCACTGCAATTTATTTGATGATAATTTCCAAATTCACTATTTGGTATTACTTCATCTCCCCTCAACTCCATCACTTATGGTTACAAATCAAGTTCCAAGAATCAGAATGGTGTGTCTCATCATCACAACTAATCCACCTTAAACAATTGATTAACCATTCTTTAGAAGATGATAATTTAAGGTTTTTTGTGAAGCTTCTAACTTGGTAGTTGTAATCATCATTTGTAGTACAAGTTTTGTTGTTGTTCAAGTAGTGTGTTTTAGAAAATAACCCATTGAACATTCTAATACTAATTTCTCCCAAAATATGAAATCCACTAAAATTTAGCGAAAACCCCTCCAACATTACAATAGTGTATAAAAGGAAACTCAATGTTTCTAGTAGCTATAAATAGATTTTTTGAGAAGAGTAGAAGAAACAATAATAGAAACAATACACTTGGAGGGAGAAAACCCTATAGACTTACGACATACCTCTGTATGTAGCCCATTAATATTTCAAATGCAAGAATGAAAGAAAACATGGAACTAAGTTCAAACATGTGTAAATAAACATCAGCCATTATCAAATAAGTTGCATAAATGAGAATCATTTTTTTTTGCTTTTTCTTTTTTTGTGCTTCCCTATATTTTTGTAGAGGCATATCCATGTTGAAAACATCATTTATTCTCAGTCGTGCATGTGATCTCACTATCCTTTACAAGGGCGGGTCCTCTATAATAAAAAATAAAAGGCTTCAATTAAAAACATATTATCATAATTGGAGTTAATTTAAAAACATATTCATTATTGTTACAAGCATTCCAATACTTTACAAAACATAAATGTGACACTCTTTACCTTGTCCAACCACATCATCTTGCCCGATGGTTTGAACCTCAACACGCTCATCGGGAACAACCTCTACATCCCCTGCAATTGCAATACAAAATTTTTTATTAAGCCCAACACATTATAATTAAATTTTTATTACTGTGCCAAATTCAATATAACATGTTTACTTGTATTAAATATTCATTAATCAAAATTCAAATAGAAAATGTGTACCTTGAGTACTACAATTCACATTCAAATCGATGCCTTCGTCATGCTCAGATAGGGCAATATCAATATTGGCAGGCTACATTCCAATGTAAGTAATTAGTGCATTTATTGACAATATATACATATAAATACAAGACAAATAATGAGAAATGTTAATTATTTAGTTTAATACATATAAATATATTCACTTTAAAATTTTAAACAAATATATAATCATTATTTCCTTTAAAAAAATATATTCACTTTATGTTGGAACTTAACATCAAATACAGTAATTGGTATTAAAGTATTCAACTTAAAATAAAAATCAATTGGCTTATTTACCTGATCAATAGATTGAGCAGAAGAACCTTGTGCACTCATTACTCGGTATCGTTCAGCCATGACTGTATAGCCTTGTTTGTAACCTATTTTCTTGTCCTCTTTTGTAATCAATTTTTTGAACTACAAGGCCTGCATTTTTTCTTGGTATCATGAATTTTTATTGTAGTGAATTTCATCAAAACTAAATTGATTGCAATTTATAAATATTTGCATATGATTTGTCATTTACTAATACTTACAACTTGTGCAGCAAGTTTTGAATATCCACCCAATCCAAGCCTGTGTTGCCCATGCTTTTTTTTTCTTCCTTAAGTTTCCTTTGATGTGTTAGGTAACCTCTGTGATGTTTGACATATGTTAGATCACATAAGTACAAAGAGTAAATAGTACATAATTTCATTATTAAGATTATCACGTACCTTCTTTCCTCAGGTGATAGTATTTGTCCACTATGTCTTGCACTTCTCTCAAGTGCATCCCTTTTAAGATTGTCTCACTCATTAATAGGAATATAGGGAGGCCGCTCATAATAAGGTTTTCATTCTATTTGGAACTTGTAGTTGTCCCTAATATAATTCAAAACTTGGCATGCTTTGTCAAGGAGCCTAAGTCTATGAAAGATGTTAGGTCCAAAAAGTTTTGTCATAGAGTCAATAAGTTTATCCTTTAACCCTTTATCTTGTAATTTCCACCTTTTAAGAAAAAAAATTGTTAGAAATTCATAAATGAAGTGAAGCTACCTTTTCATATACATGAAGAAAGGGATGAAATGAAATCTGATCTTGCAATGAAAAATATGATACCATGTGCGTATGGTCGGCCCAAAAATGTGCAAACATTCATCATTAAGTTTTTCATAAAATAGATTATTCCCTGCAAGATAATAATGAAATTATTATAATTAGTTATTGCAAGGGACCACACTAGGGGTTAGTGCATTACATTATGAGTATTATATTGTATATTAAAAGAAAGGATCAATCTTTAAAGTACCTAGAAGTTGGGCTAATCTCAAGGGAAGTCCATCTTCTTTTCTCACGAGAAATTGATCACAATTCTATATTATTCATGTACATTTAACATGAGTACATCTAGGAATTGCATCATCACCTCCTACATAAAATGAATCCAATCTTAAAAAATTCCCCCTAAGAAAGAATTTATAGTTCAAGTGAAATAAACACATGATAAATGAGAGAGAAAAAGAAGAATCTACTTATCAATAATAGGTGTTGCCATCCCATCTATGATCATGCTACATGTTGCCGACATTGCAGGTGGAAGTACCTTTGTGGATTTGATCGTCATGGTAGGAAGCATACTCAACATAGGATCAATAGCAGGTGCTAAACAAAAATATTGTTAGAGCATAGAAAACCATGGACAAGATGGAGGATAGAAGATGTGATGTGCCACCCAAAGTATTTGCATCTGAGGCATCGCCCTTTAATATGTTTAGAATCCTCTGTAAAGAGAACACATATATATTTTAGTTAATGACATAAATAGAATAGTATACTATAAAAATCATTATTGAACTTTTGTTATAATTAAAAACTACATTAATACTTACTATATAATTCCAAACACAGTGAATCAACACATTCTCTATCCTTTGTATTTTAGGAGAGTGAGGTTGAATATCTTCCATTTGAGATAACTCTTTTGATATTGCACAAAGGACCTTTTGTAGTGCAAGCACAGGATTAACCTCTGATAAAAAATCAACACTGACTGGATCCTGCTCATCCTATGGCTCCTCATGGACTACTTGTTCCTTTCCCTTTTTCTGATCAACACTCATTTGTGAGAAAAATATTATTAGCACTTTATTTAAAAGAATTCCAAAATAGTAGAACAATAAAAAATACTCATTAACATAACAAAAAATATGCATTAACATTTTTCTTGTATGTGCATTTGTACAACAACAATGAGTTTTACCTATCGGGAAGAAGAAGTCCCATGAGAACTATCACCACTATGTGTATCATGTGGCTGTTTATCCATACTATAGCTCTGTATTTCAAAAAAAAATCATTCAGACATGTTAAAACACATGTGTTCTTATTCTAAGTTACATTGAATAATAGACAATTATGAAAATGTGTACCACCTCATCCATGATAGTGATGGGGTTTTTTGTATCTATGTGATTCAAATTGTAATTGATAAGTAGCTCCTCACCTCCACGTATTGATTTGATTGCACATACAAATACACGATTTCTCTCATGTGCCTCAAATATGCAATTGGGTTGCTTCTTAGTTGACAGAGGTCATGTACTATTTATAAAACCTACAATATTCCATGATTCTTTTGGCCTTCTATCAATGTATATAGCTACTATTTTACTTTGTTCACTAACTTTTTGTTGTATATAATTTACCACGAGTGCATACCTACACATACTTTTTTTATATTTAACAATCTGCATCCAACTACTATAATCATAACAAGGTCCGTGTAATGCCCAAAATGTAATGCCCAAAAGTTTGGGCATTACAGTCCGACATACTCCATCAATTCGACAATGTTGTTGTAAGAGACCTTTATGCCATCCATGGAAAATAGGCCCAAACCATGTAATGAAGATGGTGTTATGTGATATATCCTCTCTTTAACACAAAAATTAGTGTTTATTAAAGGAAGTTCATCGGGGACCCATTGTTTCTGTAGATGTTTTCACCTAAAGGTTACCTCAGAGTCGCCTTTTCTCTCATCATCATAAGAACATGACCCTCCTTGAGAAAGGAAAAATTTCATGCTTTTATTGAATTTCTTTCTGATCTTTTGACCTCGAGTCGATCTCATTGATTTAGACATACTAAATGTCTCACTTTCTTCTTCCATTCCTACATTTTCCTCACTCGAGGAAGACAAATATGACAAATACCTATTCGTTGGTACCTGCACTTCATGCAATGAGAGAGATAGGTGCCAATGAAAGAGATATTTTACAAATGGTAAAAGACATTAATCTCTATGGGGTGTATTGACTTGTACCTAATAATCCATGAGACTGTGTGGGATACCTGACATAAGATAACAGTTATATAATCAAACAAACATAGTTCACTCCATAGTTTTCATTATATCTTGTGAAGGACATTATACATTGTTAAAATTATCTATTTATCCAATAATATTTTGAATATCTTAGCATTGCATATAACTAAACATCTCAACATTGCATGAGACACCACTATTGTGGCATTTCGTCAAACAGTTCTCATGCCTTGCCAATGTTTTTATTACATATTGTCAAGGACTTTATACATTGTGAAAATTATCTTTTTATACTTTTAGAATTAGCTCATTCCATTGCAGGGAACAAAGAGAATCCCCTATGATTTAACATCATTAATGTACAAGGAAATAGAAAATTAGCATAAGAAACTCTCATGAGATAGTATTTAGATAAAAGGCATTGATATAAAAAAATACACTGGAAAATTATAAAGAAAGGTAATTTTCTTAATCATGCCACTAATATGTGCATGTCTAAATACTGGTCTCTTTCAAGTGATTTGATTCTTGTCACACCCACTACAAATGAGAACAATCTTAACTAGTGAGGTTTTTTAAGCATATAGAGATTAAATACACTCTTTTAGAATGAAATTTCTCTTAACAAAAGATCAAAGATATAAGTAGGACATATAAAAAAAGGTGAATAAGAGTAGTACATATAAAACAATTCTTAGAACATGCCAAACATCTAGCATAATTGTACATTTCATTCATGTCATTGATATTATTCTTCATCCATCTCATCATCAAGATCATCATCATCGATGACATCATCAACACCACTATTGTCATCGTCATCATCGCCATCATCAGCATCATCATCATCATCATCATCATCATCATCATCATCATCATCATCATCATCATCATCATCATTAGTAGCATCATCATCGTCTTCTTCTTCATATTCTTCTTCAACTAGCTCTTGATCATGATCATCATCTACATTATCTTCCACTTCTTCATCTTCCTTGGTATCTTCTTCCATCACATTATACTTTATTGGCCTTCCTTTTGGATCATGTCTAACAATAAATGACCAACCCAATTTATGTAGAACCTTTGATTAAAATACCTACTCACAACAATTCTATATATACCTTATAGATTAGAATTACAACATATTGGCTAAAAAACAAAGTAGGTTCAATTTTAAGATAAAGTATGTTCAGATAAAGAATATAATTTACAATTAATACCCAATTGTCTAATTCAATAGTCTACTCTTAAAGCATATAAAGTAGGTTCAGTTACTTCATATAAAGTATTTTTAATCTAGTTTAATACTTTATTAACTATGTCTACTCCAACCTTGATTGTTTAAGAATTTATCATATCAGATAAAGTATGTTTAAGAATTGTTGGGACTGGTCCTTTGGCGTGTATTAAATAGAATAGAATTTAATTTGTAGACATATTTAATGCACTATATTAGATAAAATAGGTTCTATCACTATAAAGGTCATTGTACCACACAAAAAAAGGAATTCAATAGATTAACTAAGTAGGACAAGTCTTGACATGACTGCTAGTCCCAACAATTCTATATATACTTTATAGATTAGAATTACAACATATTGGATGACAAACAAAGTAGGTTCAATTTTAAGATAAAGTATGTTCAGATAAGAATATAATTACTTAGGTGGAGTAGTTATTACTTAGTTTTTTGTGGGGGACAATGAAGATTTGTCTGACAAATACATGTCATTGGTTTAGTTTTGTAAATTCTTTTACAAAATTAAAAAAAAAGAAAGAAAAACAAACCCTCATTTATATTTTTTGTGAGCTACGAAGAGGGCACCGTGCACGAAGAGGGAACTACACTTTTTCTTGCAAGATTGTGAGTTGTGAAGAGGGCATCCATTTTATAGAGGTTGTGAGTGTTTTATTCATTTTTTTATTAGTAATTGGTAGATTAAATGCAAATAACACCTTTATCAGTTTAGTGTGTTTAATGCATAATAATTACAAATTGATTCTTATCTGCATTGTTATAAGATGCACTTCTTGGAATGAATTACAGAGAAGGAGAATAACCTTATAACAATGCATCTTATAACCTTATTCATTCCAAGAAGTGCATCTTATAACAATGTAGATAAGAATCAATTTGTAATCACTATGCATTAAACATGCTAAATTGAGAAAGGTTTTATCTGCATTTAATTTGCCAATTACTAATAGATTAAGCATATTATTACTATGCTTAATGTTCCATTTAAATGCATTTAACACAAAAAAAAAATTTACAAAATTGAACCAATGGCATGTTTACAAAAAAGGTCTAATAGAACTCCCAACAATTCTTAAACATACTTTATCTGATATGCTGAATTCTTAAACAATTAAGGTTGGAGTAGACATAGTTATCACATAGTTTTTTGTGTGGTACAAGGAAGATTTGGCTAGGTCAAATCTTTCTTCATGCTAGCAGTCTACAAAATTAGACCTTTATTAAGAATTCATCATATTAGATAAAGTATATTTAAAAATTGTGGGGACTGGTCCTTTGGTGTGTATTAAAGAGAATAAAATTTTCAGCATATTATTATCATTGTATTTCTTTGTTGTAAACATGCCATTGGTTCAGTTTTGTAAAAAAAATTTTTGTTAAATGCATTTAAAATAAAGGTCTAATTCTGTAGACTATTAGTCAGACAAATCTTCATTGTCTTCTCATTGTCTTCTTTATATACAAGCATGTATTAATTGGCTAACAAATAAAGAAGTATTTAGACAATCAAAAGATAATGAAGATAATTTTAAATGCATTTAACACAAAAACAATTTACAAAACTGAAGCAATGTCATGTTTACAACAAAGAAATAGAATGATAATAATATGCTGAAAATTATATTTTGTTTAATACACGCCAAAGGACTAGTCCCAACAATTCTTAAACATACTTTATCTAATATGATGAATTCTTAAACAATTAAGATTGGAGTACACATAGTGGTGCAAGAGCACCTAGGAACTACAAGACAATCATGAAGACTATGAAGGAATGGAAGTCACCTCATGAAAATCAGGGGTTCAAGAAGGTCAAAGGCATTATCAATGGTGGAAATCACATAAATTATGATGTATTGGCTCCTATAATGGTTTGATGCCATGAAATGGTATTTGAATGTAAAGAATGAGTTATATCCTTGAAAGGATTAAATAATGTATCTTGGACCATTAGTGTCCCAATGTGTCTAGGAGGTTCTAGGAGGTTAGTTGGGTTCCAAATAAGTATTCTAAGTGTTGGAAACACTTTAGAAGTATTAGTGATTAATTTGATTGAGTTTTAAATGATTTTCAATGTTTAAAAGTTTAAATATTTAAATTGTGATAGCTAGTAGCCATTTAGGAGGGAAATGAGGTTTTTAATGTTAAATAACTTAACTAAACCCTCTAACCACTAAAAGAGGTGGAGGAATTTGTGTTGAGGATTATTATATGTATTTGGGACTCCATTTGTATGACAATGAAGCCTGGAGTGTACGACAGGAATAGAGGTTTTAATGAAATATCAATTTGATTTGCAAAGTTTGTGTTCTTTACAAATTTGGAAGGCTCTAATACGTACTAGTTTTGTTTACAAATCTAGAATGGAATAATAAGAAATCTCCAATCATTCATTACACTGTTGAATATATTTAGAACTACCTTAAAGCTTGATTCCATGCATTAAGGACTGGTGAAAACCAGTGACTGTGAATACAAACCTCTTAATTGAATCTTCATTCTATTATTCATGTAAACTAGTTGGGTTAATGATTTGAAAGATGAAATAAGTTATTAGAAGGTTACATTTCATAGTTTGGAGGATTGTACATGCATTTAGCATGACTGTACCTTCCTATACAATAGCTTGGACTAGCTTTTATTAGTTTTCCTTTTGTATTTTGAAGTCTAACTTGTAACCCACACCTTTCCATGGGATAAAAGGCCTAGGATCCATGGAAAGATGATTGCTAACAATGTACCATAGTTCTAATGATATTTACTTATAGAGATTTAACAATTAATGTGATCACAGGCTGATTTAAAGAATGTTTTCTAATCAATTTGATGGCTAAGGTATAGCAATGGGAGATCAGGTTGAACAACATAGTGTTGTTAAGATTTGGATAGTCTTATATTGTCATATAAATGGTGAATCAATGACCAATTAATCCAAGAAGGGTGTGGAAGGATGGGATTAGAGAAACCCTCAAATCAAGGGTTTGAAGCCACCAAATTGGGGCTTTTGATGTTGCAGGTGTTTTGGGTTGAATTCTTCTTAGTATTAGTGGTTTTGATTCATTTAATGACACTTTCCAAGTTTTGAGAACTTGGAGACATTTCTATGATATAGTTTCTTTGAAAAATCAAGTTTCTAATGTAATTGCAGGGATCCAGGTAGAGTGCTACTATTTGGTCCAAAAGACCAATACCTGAAGTTGAGATATGTTATTAAAAGGATAAAAGGGTGTCTGAATATGGATTTAGTTCTTTTGGTGTTTTGGAAAGGTGGACTGTTTGAATACTAGAAAGGTCATTGTTGGGCTACAAGGTTGGCTCATTAGGCCTCTAGGCCAGTTTGAAGACATTTAGCCATTGGGAGTAAAGGGTAAGTCTAAAAACCTTGAAACCACATTAATCTATCCTTATATAGCTCAAATACATCAAATCTATCATTAGTTTTCATTTAGAGTAACTTTCATTGGGTTGTGTTTTTTAAAGCAATTGGGCACTTGGGAGAAGTTGTGGGTTTGTAAGCCAAATAAGTGTAACTTATCTTCTTTATCTATCCACCACCCTTTCCTCTACCTTACATAGTTATCACATAGTTTTTTGTGTGGTACAAGGAAGATTTGGTTGATTAAGAGTGAGGCCTTCTTTAGAATCTCATGAGTTGTGTACTACACATGCAACATATTGTGAGTTTGAAGAGAGTCTATGCCATGTGTGATAGAACCTACTTTATCTAATATGGTGCATTGTTAAAAAAATTAAGGGTGGAGTAGTTATTACTTAGTCTTTTGTAGGGGACAATGAAGATTTTTCTGACAAATAGCAGGTCTTCTTTAGTATCTCATGAATTTTTACCACATCTGCATGAAACAAATATATTATTTTTTAATCTCCAATTAGTTAATGCTTTATAGAAACTCTAAAAGTATATTTAGGAGTTCCCTAATTGTTTAAGAATTCATAATATCAGATAAAGTATGTTTTAGAATTGTGGGGACTGGTCCTTTGGCGTGTATTGAAGAGAATAGAATTTTCAGCATATTATTATCATTTTATTTCTTTTTTGTAAACGTGCCATTGGTTCAATTTTGTAATTTTTTTTTTGTGTTAAATGAATTTAAAATAAAGGTCTAATTCTGTAGACTTGGTCAAACAAATCTTCATTGTCTTTTGATTGTCTTCTTTATATACTAGCATGTATTAATTGGCTCACAAATAAAGAAGTGTTTAGACAATTAGAAGACAATGAAGATAATTTTAAATGCATTTAACACAAAAAGAATTTACAAAACTGAACCAATGTCATGTTTACAACAAAGAAATAGAATGATAATAATATGCTGAAAATTGTATTCTGCTTAATACACGCCAAAGGACCAGTCCCAACAATTCTTAAACATACTTTATCTGATATGATAAATTCTTAAACAATTAAGGTTTGGAGTAGACATAGTTATCACAGATTTATTCCTACATATTTATAGAAAATAAACTCAGTTTATTATAGGTGTGCCCATTTTCCCAACTAGTATGAGCTATTTATGAGAAAAAAGATAATTGGATGGGTTGAAATGGGTTTGGATGCCCAAGTATAGTTTTTAGAAGGGAAACATTTTAGTCCAGTTCCAATTCCCAAATACCATTACCATAGATGAATTTATTGATTTTACATGTTTGATGTTATATTCATAGAACATCAACTTTCAATTTACCGTATGTATACATTGCTAGATTGTATGATTTTGTACTTGAATTTAATCAAACTATGTTCTAGTTTAGGTTCTAGAGGCACTTGGTATAGGGAAAAATGTTCTATTTATAGGGAATTCCATTGGAGGTGCAATTGCCACTTTGGCCACACTGCCAATTTTGGAAAAATGGGGTATGGAAGCCCCTATTTTTGCCACACTGATTATTGTTGTAATTGTTTATAATATATATAACTGAATAGAACAGTGACCAAATTTACATCATGTTATATGCCCATATGAAAACTCATGGTCCTCACACAGTGAGTAAACAAGTAATAAAAAAATGCCCTAGCTTCAAACCATTGAAATAAAATGCAATAAAAACAAGTAACAAAAAAGACATGGCCATGTTCATGCATACAAGAAAAAGTATTTCAGTCAATTCTTGTAATATTTTTATACATTTAAACAACTAAAAAATGAATAAAAAACTCACAACCTCTATGAAATGGATGCCCTAGCTTTAAACCAGTGAAATGTGATGATAAAACTAATTTGGGCCTACCTCGAATCCTTATAGAGTTAGGACCAAGTTCACGCACTCAAGAAAAAGTCCAGTGCCCTCTTCATGCATGTAAGCAAAAGTCCAGTGCCCTATTCCCTCTTCACAGCTCGCAAGAAAAAGTCTAGTGCCCTCTTCCCTCTTCGCACATGCAAGAAAAAGTCCAGTGCCCTCTTCGTAGCTCACTAAAATTACAAATGAGAATTTCTTTTTTTTTTTTTTTTTTGATAATCATGCGGGTGTCTAAATTGTGACAAAATTATCGCTATTATGACACCCTCAGGTGCACTTGCAAAAATAAAAGACAAAAAGCACACACAAATGGTACTGCCATCAAAATTGGCGTCGAAATTTGACCCCAAATGTTGTAGTGCTAGGGTGGTTTAGTATAGTTCTGGGTAATCATTAGAGGCTTTGTCCTATAGAATATTGTAAGCAAAATACCCATGTGGCTTTACATATTCTAATTCTAAAATTTATAATTCCACACTTGTGGAGATAATAAGAAGCCCATTTTTTGTTTTTACAAATTGTTGTTGTTTCTTTGTTTATGTTATGTGTCTATGGTATTAAGGGGTGTACCCTTCATCAAGTGGTATCAGAGCAGGAGTTCCTAAGTGTGTAGACAGATTGTTGATTGTGAGGCATTTTGCACCAGGACCATGGTTTAGGGTTTCATAAAAAAGTGTGAAAATGCCTCCATGAAAGGAATGTGGTGGAAGAGCTGGTGGTGTGTCACTTGAGGTTAGAGCCCTCTAGAGACAAGTGCGATCATTTTAAGAAGAGATTCATAGAGGAATGAATATTGTAGTAAGAGCTGAAAGCAAGGATGAAGTCAAAGAAGAAGGAAATTTTTATCAAGAAAGAGAAGGAAAAATTAAGAACCAAGAGGAAGAAAGGATTTTTTGGGCCATTTCCAAGATTGGGAAAAGACCTAAGATCGAGGTTCCTAAATTTTCAAGAAATCTTAACCCAGAGGAGTTGATCGACTGGATCAATAAATTAGAAGAATATTTTGGGTAGGAAGATATCGAATATCCTAATCGGTTCAAGTTTATGCAAGCCAAATTGAAGGGTCATGTGAAGATCTGGTGGCAAGAGATTCAGTTGGAACAAAATAGAAGAGGTTTGGAGAAAATCACAAGATGGGATCAGATAGTAGATAAATTAAAGTGAGAGTTCATTCTTGTTGATTATGAGCTTGATCTATTGTAGAAAATGCAAGGTTTGAAGTAAGCAGGGAGATTTTTTCAGGAGAATACAGAGGAGTTATACCAAATCCTCATCAGAATAGGCCATGTAGAAGCTAATAAGGAAAAAGTTTCCAGCTACCTTAATGGGTTGAGTTCAAGCATTCAAGAGGAGTTGAATTTGGTTCGAATGAATATTATTGAAGAGGCATACTAGTTTTCCCTAAAATTAGAGGAAAAGCTAAACAAGAAGTTTGAGATTAGACAAAGTGGAAGAGGTCGTGGTGGAAGATCCAATGGATGGTCATATGGAGGCTGAAATGAAGATCAAAAAAAGAAAGATGAGGCTAGTAGAAGTCAAAATCAGAGAAGAAATAATTTCAATCATTTCCATGATTAGAATAATAGAGATTAGAGAGGAAGAGGATAAGGACCATGAAGAGGAGGCTTCTGTGGAACATGTTTTCACTATGGAGAAGGTCACAAGGAATATAAATATCCTCAACACCAAACAAGGAAAGAGAGGAGAGATTATGGACATGCTAGAATTGCACATGTGGATGAAGATGCCAAATCATCACATTCTGAAGATGCTTAAAGAGGAGAAACAATAATTAATAGAAGAGTCATGTTGAGTGGTGAGAATGAACCTGAGAAAAAGAGGAGCTTGTTTTACACTAGGTGCAAGTGTGAGGATAAATGTTGCAATGTGATTATCAATAGTGGAAGCATTGATGATTTGGTCTTAGAAGAGATGGTGAAAAATTTAAAGATCAAGAGGCAAAAACACCCACATCGATACTAGATCGCTTGGGTGCAGGATGACCACAAGGTCATGATCAATGAACAATTCCTAGTAAAGTTCAAGATTGATGGATACCATGATGAGGTACTATGTGATATCATACCTATTGATGCATGTCATATGTTGTTGGGTAGACCATGGCAATTTGATAGGCATGTTGTATATGATGGTCGCGCAAATACCTATTCCCTGACAAAGGATGGAGTGCGACATAAGCTAAAGCCATTGAAGGAAATAGAAGAAAAGGTATATAGTGTTGCAAGAATAATTTTGTTGATGGAAGAAAATTCTTAGAGGGTATGAGGCATGAGCATTTGTGTTTTTCTTTAATTTTGAAAGTTGGTAAAGAGGAAGTAGAAGATGTACCTACAAAATTTGTAGATTTATTGAATGAGATTCAAGATATTGTGTCTGATAATGTACCTAATGGATTACCACTGGTAAGGAATATCAGTCATCAGATGGACTTGATTTCAAGAGCCATTTTTCCAAATAAGGTAGCACACAAAATGACACCAGCAAAAAGGGAAGAGTTGAATAGACAAGTACATGAGTTGTTGTAGAAGGGATTGATTTGAGAGAGTCTAAGTCCATGTGTTGTACTAGTAGTAGTAGCACCAAATAATAATAAATAATGGAGGATGTATACATATTCTAGAGCAATCAACAAGATTACAATCAAGTATAGGTTTCCATTGTCATGGATGGATGATATTATGGACTGTTTGAGTGGAGCTGTGTATTTCTCAAAGATACATCTGAATAGTGGATATCATTAGATTCAAATTAAAGAAGGAGATGAATGGAAGACTACTTTCAATAAAAAATAAGGATTGTATCAGTGGTTAGTCATGCCTTTTGGGCTAACCAATTCCCTGAGCACTTTCATGTGACTCATGAATGAGGTTCTAAAAATTTTTCTGGGTAAGTTTTTCATCATTTACCTATTTGATATTTTGATCTTCAGTAAGACATTGGAGGAGCATATAATACATACTCGTAAGGTGTTTGAGAAGTTAAGGGAAGAGAAATTGTTGATTAATTTGAAGAAGTGTAATTTTGTGAAAAGGGAGTTAGTGTATCTAGGATTTGTAGTTTTAGTAGAAGGCCTAAAATTGGACCCAGAAAAATTGAAGGCTATCCTTGAATGGCCTACAACAAGGAGTGCTACTGACGTAAGATATTTTCATGGTTTGGCTAGATTTTAAAGAAATTTTATTAAGAGTTTTAGTAGTATTTGTAGACCCTTGACTGAAACAATGAGATGAGATAGGAAAGAGTTTAAGTGGACTACTGAGGCATATAGAAGTTTTAAACTGTTGAAACAAAAAGTTACACAATAACTTATTTTAGCAATTCTAGATTTTAATAAGGTGTTTCAAGTAGACTATGATGCTATTGGTACTGTAATAAGATCTATTTTGAGCCAAGAAGGTCAACCTGTTTCTTATTTCTGTGAGAAGTTAAATGATGCCAAGAGGAAATATTGTGTTTATGATCAAAAACTTTATGCTATATTTCAGGCATTGAAAAAGGGGAAACACTATTTACTTCCTAAAGAATTTTTTTGTAAATTGATCATCAAGCTTTGCAATATTCGAATAGTTAAGGAAAGTTGAATCAGAGGAATTTGAAATGGGTTGAGTTTTTGTAGAGTTACACATTTGTTTTGAAACACAGGAGTGGAAAGTTTAACAGGGATGCAGATGTGCTTAGCATAAGGAAAATTTTGCTGAAAGAGATGCAGATTATGGTGGTTGAGTTCAAGGAACTCAAGAGTATGTATCCATCGGATCCTAATTTTGGTAAAGCTTGGAAAGATTGTACAGAGCCTATTACTCTAGATTGAATGAAGTGGTTGGATTTCATCATCTAGGATAATATGCTATTCAGAGGGAGTTAGTTGTGCATTCTATGAAGTTCTATGAAGGAGAATATCATCAAGGAGAAGCATATAGGAGGATTGGCTGGACATTTTGGTCATCATAAAACCCTTGCTTTGGTTAGTGAGAATTATTATTTCCCATAGTTACATCAATATGTCAAAAATTTTGTATAGAGTTGTAGAGTATCTCAAATGGAAAAATGAGTAAAGAAGAATATATGGCTATATCAGCCATTACCTATACTAGAGAAGCCATTGGAGGATATTTGTATAGACTTTGTTCTTGGTTTACCAAGGACACAATAGTGACATGATTCAATTTTCATGGTGGTTGACTGGTTTCAAAGATGAGACATTTCATTCCCTGTAGGAAGACTAATGATGTTGTTCATGTAGCAGAATTGTTTTTCAAAGAAGTGGTGAGACTACATGGTTTTCCAAAGAGTATAGCTTCATACTGAGACACTAAGTTTGTTGGATATTTCTAGTGCACATTGTGGAAGAAGTTAAAGATAGATTTGAAGTTTAGTTCATCACATCATCCACAAACTAATGGATAGATAGAGGTGGTGAATAGGAGTTTGGGTAATTCTATGTGATGTTTGGTTGGAGATAAGCCATTAGGATTGGATTTGATTTTACCATAGGAAAAAATTACATACAATAATTATGTCAACAAGAGCACTGGTAAATCACCATTCCATAATGTATATGGAAGTAGTCCTAGAAATGCATCTAAGTTGAGGAAGATAGACAAAGGAGAAATAAGTAGTGTTGAAGTTGAGGATTTTGCATAAAATTTTAAGAACATATATGAGGAGGTGAGGAAGAACATTACCAAGATGAATATGAAATATAAAGCTAAGGAAGATGATAAAAGGAGACATAAAGAATTTTAGGCTAGGGATGAAGTCATTGTTCATTTGTGGAAGGAGCGATTTGTAGTAGGTACATATAACAAGCTGAAAATGAAGAAGTTTTGGCGATGTAAGATAATGTAGAAGTATAATATAGGAAATTCTTATGAGGTAGAATGTCCTACTAACCTAAATATTTCACTAGTATTAAACATTTCAAATCTGACAGAGTATCATGAAGGGAGTGTTGAAGATGATATCACAAAAGCATATTGGGGTATTCCATCAACTACTTTAGCTATCAAGGAGATTGAGGATATACACGATAGTCATGTTGGCATAAGAACAAGGAACAAGACATATGAAGAATATCTAGTCAAATGGAAAGGATGGCATGTTGAAGATTCATCATGGCTGACAAAAGAGGAGGTTAACCATCTTGGTATTCCTCTACACACCTAAGTCATGATAGGGTCACTTCTCAAATTACCTCAGGTGTCTGATGTAGGAGCATCCTCGGTGTAAGGGAAATCTTACATCAACCAAAAATATTTCTTGTTTCTTTTCAATAAGGGCTATCTTGTGCAGAGCTTCTATTTATGGAAACTTACTATTTTTAGTAAGTTGATCATATGTACTCGGAATGTTCTAATTTCATAGGTGGAGGTTCATCTTAGTCATATCAGCCTACCAGTTGAGTTTCATTGCCATATCATCCATATTGGTTAATTTATTGAGGTTTTTGGGTACAAAATATTTGAGCTCAATTTTCAAGGTCTTAGAGGCTTGAGATCAAATCAAACCCTAGCTGAATGGAGCTTACATGAGTCAGGCACTATAGATCAGGTCCTCCCATTTGCAAAAATGGGTTATAGTAGCCAAACAAAGCTATGGTTAAAAATTTATGGCCTTCAGAAGTTGGGCTACCTAGAAATATAATTTGTAATTATTTTGAGCTGAGCCTAATGTAATAATTATGAAAAATAAAATAATTTTAGGGGAAGTCAGCCTTAATGGCTAGATTTCTGGAACCTTCTCAGGTGGTGAAAAGTTGCCTATATAAGGAAGGCCTGTAGTGTTTTCTAGGGCAGTTTTGGGTAGTTATGGGTAATCATTTGATTCTTTTTCTTACAAAATATTGTAAGGAAAATGCCCATGTGGCTTTGCATATTGTAATTTTGAAATGTGTTATTCCACACTTGTGGAGATAATAACAAGCCCATTTTTTGTTCTTGCAAATTGTTGTTGTTTATTTATTTATGGTATGTGTTTGTGGTATTAAGGGGAGCACCCTTCATCAAGATCAAAGGTTCATAACTATGGAATTATAATCTAATAGTCAAAAAGGGAGTCTAAAATGATATATTTTGGTATAATTGACTAGATGTCTAGAAAATAGAAAAAAAAAATCAATCCCATTCATAGGTTTTGATTATTACAGGTATCATTGATTATTATAGGTATTTATTTGTAGGCGCAAGTGCTAGTATAGAAATGTGTTTACCTATGAATTAAATAATATCATCCTAGGGAGGTGGAAACAAAAATTCTTAGGGTGTAAGCACTTATTAGCATAGACATCAATTTGTAGGCATAAATGTCGATCTATTTTTAGTCAAATTTTGTAATTTTTAATGGTTTGACTAGTAAAAATATGTCCATTTGATGGAAAGAACACACACAATAGGTATAAATTTGAAAAATTATGAAATGTTTTTTATTCAAAATATTTTTCTAAAATTATTTTCATGAGTCTCAACAAGGTTCAAGCACTTTATACCTAAGGAAAAGGTTTTAATACAACACTTGTATGTTGAAATGAATGGAAATTTCTTTCCAAATCTAAAGTATTTTTATATTTGTGTGCATTGTCTCTCATAGAGAAAGAGTTAATCCCTTGCGGAGAATAAGGGAGATTGGAACACTTCAATGGACCTACAAGGAGTTTTATGACTAAGGTGCAACCTTTCAGGGCCAAACTACCCAATCTTTGAGAGCACTATTTCTAGCCAAACCAAAACCTTCACCTCAACTCCAAAGAAAGATAAGTGGTAGGTAAATTCAATGGATTATGCAATCCTTTGCACTACAAGTTGAAATACCAAAGACTAAAAGGGTCACTTCTAAACTAAGCATGTGTAGTATGACCAATGACATCTCCCTAATTTGTTTGTACAAGAGTGTGACACTAAAGTATCTAGTTGACCATGTCATATACTTATGAAATATTCAATCAATATAAGCTATCATCAATACATCTTTACTAGGATTATTGAAATAAGATAATGTTCTACTCATAGTCTCATTTATATATCAGTCAGAGGGATTTTACTAGTTTGAGGTCATTCCTTGGACTAATGGGAGCTCCAGGAAGGCCTCTCTAGAGGAAAAAATAGAAGTATTTTTGTGTTACACCCATGGTCCAACAAGGTGAGGGAAGAGGATACTTGTTGTTTTATCTTTTCATCCCTTAATTAATGATATGCTAAGACTAAAAAACATGATAAATCTTGCAAGGAGTACCTCCAATTGGAAGACCTCTCAAAGATATGCAAGACACATGGTTCTTTACAAATTGAAACTTAATTAAATCTAGGTGGAAATATAGTAAAGAGGACACAAAATGTAATAAACCAAAGTAAAAAACCTACAAAAGCACATTCAGTAGTATTATTTTTTAATCTTTGATACACGTAAAATAAATACAAAAAAATTTAGTGGTTTTAAAGTCCAAAAAAAATTGCAATAATCTTGAGCAAATAAGAGGCGTTGATTGGTAGGAAAGAGTGCTAATTCATGGAGATGCAAATTTAACACATATATTGATCATGAAAATGTCAAACATAAAACCAAGAGGCATATGTTGACATAATATACCTATACCTACTACGGAAGAAATGATGATGCAAGGTGGAGGCATTGATTAGCATAGATATTGGTTGGAAGAAATATGGGTTCACCTATGCTTAGTAGAAAATAAATTTTTTCATAGCATGCACTTTTATTAAAATCATTTTCTACTAGAAAAAGAGAGTTAGAAACCAAAAAAACCACAAAAAAGAACTATAAACACTAGATGTCTACAAAACCAAGTTAGTATGCCAACCAAAAATATTTTAAAATTTGCAAAATGAAAATTCAAGCTAAATAAGAGGAAGTGTCAATTCAAACATAGGCACTTTTTAGCATCTGCATCATTTCATGTAACGTAAGAATTGACCTATGGGTTCCACTTGTAGCTTCAACAAAAACTCTCTAAAACTCATTAAATTTCAAGGGATGTGGGTCCCATTGGACATGCTAGAATGTATATTTAATAATCCAATAAGTTAGGAAAATGTAAATACCATAGAATAATTTAAACAAAGCATTTAACCTAAATAAGATTAGCACATACCTATGATTGAGCTTTAATGACAAAACCCTCATTCCACTAAATTTATATTAGAGTATGAATGTGGATATGGTCTCAAAATACAACTCTTGTTCCCTAAATGATTGTTAAACTCTATATGGATGAAAATGCAGTTTTAAATATGTAACTAGATGGAGAAATGATGAAGCGAGTGCAAAGGAGATGCTATAAAACTAGTGAAGATGATGATAAAAACAAGCTATACTAATCATGCTACTAACCTAATAAATGAGATGATAAACATGCTAAAATAACACTAAAATTCTTAAAATGATCTATAAGTTCTAAAATGATAACAATGCATATAAATATGTGATTTATAAAGGAAAAATAGAATGTTAACTATGTACAATAAGAATAGATGAAATGGTCAAGGAGAGGATCCTATTTATAGGATTTTGATGGAGAATGAATAGTTAGTATAAATGGAATGGAGGGATATGAGTTGAAGGATCAATGAGGTGGATGACAAGTGATGGCCATATGAATGTCACATAAGAAAAATGGTTTTTCATGAAAGAGGGATGAGTTACTCACACATGTGTGAGTAACCTTTCAAAGTGATAACTCATTAAGGAGAGCAGACAAAGAGGGAGAGGGAAGGTGACCATGATGTCTCACATGTGATAAAATCCCAAATAAGAAAGAGGGAATATTCATGAAAGAATGTAGGTGATTATTTAAGGAAGGTGGTAGACTGATGCAGGAGCATCCTGGGTGTAAGAGCAATCTTGCATCACCCAAAAATATTTCTATTTTTGTATTCAATAAGGGCTATTTTGTGTAGAGCTGCTATTTATGGAAAGTTACTATTTTTGATAATTTTCGCATGTGCTCAGAATGATCTTATTTCTTTCTTGGAGGTTCATTTTGGTCATATAAGTCTGCCAGTAAAGTTTCATTGCCAGATCAAGTGTATATTGGAAGATATTGAAGATTTTCGGTATTGGCAGCAGGGTACAGAAACTTTGAACTCAGTTTTGAAGGCTTTAGAGGCCCCGGATGAGGTCAAAAATTTGGGTGACAGGCGCTTGCACTGGTCAAGCCTGTAGAGTGCTTGGTGGCGTTTCCAAAATGGGGTTATAATAGCCGTTCGGGTCAACTGGTGATGACTTATGGTCTTCGGAAGTTGGGCCACCTGAAATGGCAAAAAATAATTTTTCTTCAAAATTTTTGTTCGGGTTTCAAAGGTTATCTTGAGCTGACTATGATGTAACAGAAGGTAAAATAAACTAATTCTAAGTTTGGTCGGCCTTATTGGCTAAAATTCTGGAACCTTCCCAGGCAGTGGAAAATTGCCTATATAAGGAAGGCTGTATTATTGTCTTAGGCAGTTCAGAATAGTTCTGGGTAGTAGATCTGGGTAATAGTTCGAGGCTTTGTCCTACAGAATATTGTAAGGGAATGCCCATGTGGCTTTGCATGTTGTAATTCTGAAAGTTTGTAATTCCACATTTGTGGAGATAATAAGAAGCCAATTTTCTATTCTTGCATATTGTTGTTGTTTCACTATATCTTTTATATGTTTGTGGTATTAAGGGGAGCACCCTTCATCAAGTGGTATCAAAGCAGGAGTTCTTGAGTGTGTAAACAAATCGCCGGCTGTGAGGCAGTTTGCACTAGGGCCGTGGCTAGGGTTTCAGCACGCATCGCGAAAATGCCTCCACGAAGGGAACGTGGCGGAAGAGCTGGTGTTGTAACACCTGAGGTTAGAGAGCTGCAGAGACAAGTGCGAGCATTGCAAGAAGAGATTCACAAAGGAATGAATCTTAATGTTAGAGATGAAAGCGAGGATGAAGCCGAAGAAGAATATCAAGAAGGAGAAGCTAAAATTGTGAACCAGGAGGAAGAAAGATTTTTTCGGGCGATTTCCAAGATTGGGAAAAGACCTAAGATTGAGGTTCCTACATTTTCTGGAAATCTTAACCCAGAGGAATTGATCGACTGGATCAATGAATGTGAGGAGTATTTTGAGTACGAAGATGTTGAGGATCCTGATAGGGTCAAATTTGCGAAGGCCAGATTGAAAGGTCATGCGAAGATCTGGTGGCAAGAAATTCAATTAGAGTGAAATAGAAGAGGGAAAGATAAAATCACAAGATGGGATCGGATGGTGGATAAATTGAAGCGACAGTTCATTCTTGTTGATTATGAGCTTGACCTACTGAAGAAAATGCAAAGTTTGAAGCAAGCAGGAAGATCTGTTCAGGAGTATACAGAGGAGTTCTACTGACTTCTCATCAGAACAGGCCATGCAGAAGCTGATAAGGAGAAAGTTGCCCGATACCTTAATGGGTTAAGGCCAAGCATTCAGGAGGAGCTGAATCTGGTTCGAATGAACAATATTGAAGAGGCATACCAGTTTTCCCTAAAAGTAGAGGAAAAGTTGAACAAGAAGTTTGAGAGCAGACAAAACAGAAGAGGTCGTGGTGGACGATCTGGTGGACGGTCATATGGTGGCCAAAATGAAGATCCAAAAAAGAAGGATGAGGCCAGTAGCAGTCAGAATCAGCATGGAAATAATTCCAATCGCTTCTAGGATCAGAGTAATAGAGATCAGAGAGGAAGAGCAAGAGGACAAGGATCTGGAAGAGGTGGCTTCCGTGGAACATGTTTTCACTGTGGAGAAGAAGGTCATAGGGCATTTGAATGTCCTCAGCACCAAGGAAGAACAGACAGGAGAAATGAAGGCCAGGCCAGAGTTGCACATGTAGATGAAGATGCCAGATCATCAAATTCTAAAGATGCTGAAAGAGGAGAAACGTTGATTAACAGAAGAGTCCTGTTGAGTGGTGAGAATGAGCCTGAGCAAAGGAGCCTGTTTCGCACCAGGTGCAAGTGCGAAGGTAAATGTTGTGATGTGATTATTGATAGTGGAAGCACTGACAATTTGGTGTCAGAAGAGATGGTGACAAAGTTGAAGCTCAAGAGATAGAAACACCCACATCCATATCGGATTGCCTGGGTACAGGATGACCACAAGGTCATGGTCAATGAACAATGCCTGGTGAAGTTCAAGATTAGCGGATACCAAGATGAGGTATTGTGTGATATCATATCTATGGATGCATGTCATATGTGGTTGGGTAGACCATGGCAGTTTGACAGATGTGTTGTACATGATGGTCATGCGAATACCTATTCCCTGACAAAGGATGGAGTGCGACATAAGCTAAAACCATTGAAGGAGACTGAAGAAAAGGTATGTGGTAATGCAAGGATAACTTTTGTTGATGGAATAAATTTCCTAGATGGTATGAGGCATGAGCATGTATGTTTTGCTTTAATTTGAAAAGCTGGTAAAGAGGAAGTAGAAGATGTTCCTGTAGAAGTTGTAGATTTATTGAATGAGTTTCAGGATATTGTATCCGATAAGGTGCCTGATGGATTACCACTAGTTAGAAAGATCATTCATCAAATGGACTTGATCCCAGGAGCGAGTTTTCCGAATAAGGTAGCACACAGAATGACACCTGCAGAAAGTGAGGAGTTGAACAGTCAAGTACATGAACTGCTACAGAAAGGATTGATCCGTGAGAGTCTGAGTCCCTGTGCTGTACCAGCGGTATTAGCACCAAAGAAGAATGGAGAGTGGAGGATGTGTACAGATTCTAGGGCAATAAACAAGATCATAATCAAGTACAGGTTTCCATTGCCACGAATGGATGATATTATGGACTGTTTGAGTGGAGCTGTGTATTTCTCAAAGATAGATTTGAAGAGTGGATATCAACAGATTCAGATCAGAGAAGGAGATGAATGGAAAACTGCCTTAAGGACAAAGGAAGGACTATATGAGTGGTTAGTCATGCCTTTTGGGCTAACCAATGCACCGAGCACTTTCATGCGGCTCATGAACGAGGTTCTGAAAGAATTTCTTGGTAAGTTTGTCATTGTTTATCTAGATGATATTTTGATTTTTAGCAAGACATTGGAGGAACATATGATGCATATTCATATGGTGTTTGAGAAGTTGAGAGATGAGAAATTATTGATTAACTTGAAGAAGTGCAGTTTTGTGAAGAAAGAGTTAGTGTATTTGGGATTTGTAGTCTCAGCAGAAGGTCTAAAAATGGACCCAGAGAAGGTACAGGCTATCCTTGAATGGCCTACTCCAAGGAGTGCTACTGAGGTAAGATCTTTTCATGGTCTAGCTAGCTTTTACAGAAAGTTTATCAGAAATTTTAACAGTATTTGTGGACCCTTGACTGAAACAATGAGAGGGGATCGAAAAGAGTTTAAGTGGACTAATGGGGCAGAAAGGAGTTTTCAATTGTTGAAACAAAAAGTTACAGAACAACCTATTTTAGCACTTCCAGATTTTAATAAGGTGTTTCAAGTAGATTGTGATGCTAGTGGTACTGCAATAGGAGCTGTTATGAGCCAAGAAGGTAAACCTGTTGCTTATTTCAGTGAGAAGTTAAATGATGCCAAGAGAAAATATTATGTTTATGATCATGAATTTTATGCTATAGTTCAGGTATTAAAGAAGTGGAGACATTATCTGCTTACTAAGGAGTTTGTCTTGTATACTGATCATCAAGCTTTGCAATATTTGAATAGTCAAGGAAAATTAAATCAAAGGCATTTGAAATGGGTTGAGTTTTTGCAGAGTTATACATTTGTTTTGAAACACAGGAGTGGAAAGTCTAATAGGGTTGCAGATGCTCTTAGCAGAAGGCAAATATTGCTGACAGAAATGCAGATTGAAGTGGTTGGGTTCAAGGAACTCAAGAATTTATATCCAGAGGATCCTGATTTTGGTGAAGCTTGGAAAGCTTGTACAGAACCTGTTACTCTAGACAGGATGAAATGGTTGGATTTCATCATCCAGGATGATATGCTATTCAGAGGGAGTCAGTTGTGCATTCCACGAAGTTCTATGAGGGAGAATCTCATCAAGGAGAAGCATAGCGGAGGATTGGCTGGACATTTTGGTCGTGATAAAACCCTTTCTTTGGTTAGTGAGAATTATTATTGGCCACAGTTGCAGCAAGATGTGAAGAAGTTTGTACAGAGTTGCAGAGTATGTCAGATGGCGAAAGGAGTGAATCAGAATATAGGGTTGTATCAGCCATTACCTGTACCAGAGAAGCCTTGGGAGGATATCAGCATGGACTTTGTTCTTGGTTTACCGAGGACTCAGCGGAGGCATGATTCAATTTTTGTGGTGGTTGACAGATTTTCAAAGATGGCACATTTCATTCCCTGCAAGAAGACTAATGATGCTATTCATGTAGCAGAATTGTTTTTCAGAGAAGTAGTGAGACTTCATGGTTTTCCAAAGACCATAGTTTCAGATCGGGACACTAAGTTTGTTGGATATTTTTGGCGTACATTGTGGAAGAAGTTGAAGATAGATTTGAAGTTCAGTTCATCACATCATCCACAGACTAATGGACAGACAGAGGTGGTGAATAGAAGTTTTGGAAATTTGCTGAGATGTTTGGTTGGAGATAAGCCAACTGGATGGGATTTGATTTTACCACAGGCAGAATTTGCATACAATAATTCTGTCAATAGGAGCACTGGTAAATCACCATTCCAGATTGTATATGGAAGTAGTCCAAGAAATGCATCTGAATTGAGAAAGATAGATAAAGGAGAAATAAGTAGTGCTGAAACTGAGGATTTTGCAGAACACTTGAAGAACATCCATGGGGAGGTGAGGAAGCATATTACCAAGATGAACGCACAGTATAAGGCTAAGGCAGATGAGAAAAGGAGGTATAAGGAATTTCAGGTTGGTGATGAAGTCATGGTTCATTTGCGGAAGGAGCGGTTTCCAGTTGGTACATATAACAAGCTGAAAATGAAGAAGTTTGGGCCATGTAAGATACTGAAGAAGCATGATTCAGGAAATGCATATGAGGTAGAATTGCCTAGTGAGCTGAATATTTCACCAATGTTTAACATTTCAGATTTGACAGAGTATCACGAAGGAGGTGTTGAAGATGAAGTTGCAACAGCACAGTGGAGTATTCCAGCAACTAGTTCAGACACTAAGGAGATCGAAGATATACTGGACAGTCGTGTTGGCAGAAGCACAAAGAACAGGACATATGAAGAATATCTGGTCAAGTGGAAAGGACAACCTGTTGAAGATTCATCATGGCTGAAAAAGGAGGAGGTTAGCCGTCTTGGTTTTCCTCTGCACACCTGAGTCGTGACAAGGTCACTTCTCAAATTACCCCGGGTGTCTGATGCAGGAGCATCCTGGGTGTAAGAGCAATCTTGCATCACCCAAAAATATTTCTATTTTTGTATTCAATAAGGGCTATTTTGTGCAGAGCTGCTATTTATGGAAAGTTACTATTTTTGGTAATTTTCGCATGTGCTCAGAATGATCTTATTTCTTTCTTGGAGGTTCATTTTGGTCATATAAGTCTGCCAGTAAAGTTTCATTGCCAGATCAAGTGTATATTGGAAGATATTGAAGATTTTCGGTATTGGCAGCAGGGAACAGAAACTTTGAACTCAGTTTTGAAGGCTTTAGAGGCCCCGGATGAGGTTGAAAATTTGGGTGACGGGCACTTGCACTGGTCAAGCCTGTAGAGCGCTTCGTGGCGTTTCCGAAATGGGGTTATAATAGCCAATCGGGTCAACTGGTGATGATTTATGGTCTTCGGAAGTTGGGCCACCTGAAATGGCGAAAAATATTTATTCTTCAAAATTTTTGTTCAGGTTTCAAAGGTTATCTTGAGCTGACTATGATGTAACAAAAGGTAAAATAAACTAATTCTAAGTTTGGTCGGCCTTATTGGCTAAAATTCTGGAACCTTCCTAGGCGGTGGAAAATTGCCTATATAAGGAAGGCTGTATTATTGTCTTAGGCAGTTCAGAATAGTTCTGGGTAGTAGATCTGGGTAATAGTTCGAGGCTTTGTCCTACAGAATATTGTAAGGGAATGCCCATGTGGCTTTGCATGTTGCAATTCTGAAAGTTTGTAATTCCACATTTGTGGAGATAATAAGAAGCCAATTTTCTGTTCTTGCATATTGTTGTTGTTTCACTATATCTTTTATATGTTTGTGGTATTAAGGGGAGCACCCTTCATCATAGACACCTTAGGAAGGGTCTCTCACACATGTGTGAGAAACATTAGGAAGCTAATTATTTCATAAATCACAATATTACTCCTAACTAATCTAGGATTAATCAATGGAATGGGTTTAGAGGTAATAGTGATAGATGTGTGTTAAGGGTTTAGGCTAAGTTTAGATTTAATTACTTAGTAATTGATCAAATTAAGGATTAGGATTTGAGGGGATATTTAAATAATAATATTATTTAAATAAAGGTGTACAAAAGGGTTTTAAAGTATTTCATTAGAATTAAATACATTAGGGATTAGAAAAGTGTGAATATAATTAAATAATTTAAATTAATTAATTATATAGAGGAAATAGAGAATAATATAATTAATTAAAAGAAATTATATTACAAAGGTGGATTAATTACTTAAATAAGATTTAATCAATTAAAGGTTTAGGTTAGCATAGATCTTGGAAGGGTCATTTTTAGATATCTACAATATCTCCACCTTGTCTCCTCTCTGGTCCATAAGAGAGGAAAAAAATTACACAATGTCCATATTAACTTAGTATCACTAAATAGATAGCAAAAAATCATAGCCCAACACTATCCCCATGGCCTCATTTGTAAATGTTCCAACCTACCTACAATCAGATTTCAATGTTGGGTCTATGATATTGGCCAAAAATATAGAATTTAAAATTTTGATTGATTACCATTAAATTATCCTCCTTTATGGAAAGTCTTTTTTATAAGAAATTAATTAGTAGTGCATTCATAGGAAGATAGAATAAATAAGGAGTGAAAAGCATGTTTGATCATTTTGTTTTTTGTAGTAAATAATTTAATTATATAATTATTGTGAATGAGAACAAT
>BSBK01014116.1:0-63502 GCA_027943335.1 Chamaecyparis obtusa
GGAATTGAAATCTTGACTCATGTTCTTCAAGCTGTAAGATAGAAGCTAAAATGGCCATAGCATCAACTACCATATTTTTAGCTCTAGGATTCCGTTTAAATGTGATAAACAAAAAGTAACTTTTTAGGTCATAAATCATCTTTTGTAAGGAATTAATTTCTCATCTTTTTTTCAATAATTATTATTGGTTTGATTGATAACAAGTTGAGAGTCTCCAAAGATATCTAGGTCATCAGTCCTCCATTCAATAGCCAGTTTGATACCATTTGTCAAAGCCTCATATTCTCCTATGTTGTTTTTGCAATGAAACAATAGTTTATAAGACTTGGGAATAGTATAACCATGAGGTGAAATAAATAGGATTCCAGTGCCAGTACCATTTTGTGTATGAGACCCATCAAAGAACATCTTTCCAGTGCATTTAGTTACATACATAACAGAAGCAACATGGAAATCAATCTGCATAGGAGTACCATATTGTATAGGAATTTCAGCTAATTGATCAACATTTTATTTTTATCTTATAGATTTATGATTGATGTATTCAATGTCCAATTTAGAAAGAATCATCATCCATTTAGCCAACCGACTAGTGAGAGTAGCTTTGTTTAGCAAGTATTTCAAAGGATCAATTTTTGAAATCAACTGTGTAGTATATGCCAGCATATAGTGTTTGATATTTTGAGATGAAAACATCACTACCAGATAAGCTTTCTCAATATTTTTGTAGTTGATCTCATAGGAAACCAATGTTCTATTGATGTAGTATATAGATCTTTCTTTTATGTTTTCATCTTGTTGTGCTAATAATGCTCCCAGGGATGTATTTATTGTTGAGATATACAAAATAAGAGGTTTCCCAAGGATAGTAGGCATTAAAATTGGAGGTTTATCAAGATATTCCTTGATTTAAAAAAGACTCTTTTCACATTCTTCATTCCAGGTACATGTAGCTCCTTTGTGTAGATTCTTGTTGAAAGGTTGAGCACTATCAGCAAGTTGAGATATGAATCTTCTAATAGACTAGAGACATCCTTGTAGATTTATTAGCTGACTTAGGTTCTTAGGAGGTAGCATTTTGATGCAAGGCATGTAGAAAGAGGGGCCAAACAATGGTGCACCCCAATGATCCAAGCCTACTAAACACATGCGGAAGAAACAAACAATAATAGTGAGAGAGAGAATGCTAGAACTTTCATATATTTTCATCAAATAGAACCATACATGTCGGGTTGTAAGGCCTTCCTAGTTAGGGCCAGATATTAAAATGATTTTAAAAGTCCTCAAACATGCCAGAATCTATCAAAATCTCTAATTCTATATTTTACCAAACTCCTATCAAAAACTACCTCTAAAGTACAACCAAACAACTACATTTGTAAAAGAGTCTACCGAACTGAGTCGGCCTTTAGATCCAAAATGAATCGAAGGAATGGTTAGATTTGGGACCACACACTTCCCAATGATGCACTCCAACATTAAATCCATGACCCAACATAAATGCACAAGTCAGCCACAACAAAAACTAAAACTAAACCTGTTAGTGAGCAACATAACTGAGTAGCAGACAAGCAATGCCGAGTGTCACTAAAAATAATCGATCACCCAGGAGATAATCGACCACACTTGGTAACCAAAGGAAACTGACCAAATACCAACCAACTCAGTCAAAGTAGGAACCGAGCAACACAGACAAACTCCAAATTGTTTTTTTTTTTGGTGACATAGGATTGCCATGGACCCAAGATGCTCCTGCATCAGACACCTAGGGTTATTTTGGAATGGTTCTTTGAATCATTTGGTAGGTCTAGTCCTAGCTGCATCCAACTTAGACTATGAAATCCATGAAATATCTTCCATTAGTCTATTCTTCCACTTTACTAGATATTCCATATATTGTTTTCCTCTTGTACTTTTGCCAATTCTTTCCTTCAAAATATGTTCAACTTTTTCATTGTACTTCTTAGGATATTCTATTGGTACTATCACTTCTTCATCAGGTTCATGATACTCATACAAATTAGCAATGTTGAAAATAGGTGATATGTCTATGTCATTAGGTAACTCAATCTCATATGCATTTCTGCTATCAAATTTCTTCAAAATCTTGCAAGGTCCAAACTTCTTCATCTTCAACTTCCCATATGTTCCAATAGGAAATCAGCCTTTCATCAAATGAACCATCACTTCATCACAAAAATCAAAAGTTTTATGTCTCCTTGATCTATCATCTTTTTCATTGTATTTCTGATTATTGTCATCCAGCTTCATCTTCACATCTTCATGCAATGTCTTCATGTACTCTACAAATTTTACTCCTTCAGTAATTTTCTTATTCTCATTAGCAATGTCTCTCAAATCAGATATACCTCTTGGTTGTGTGTAATTCACAATCTCAAATGGTGTCTTTCCATTAATCCTATTCATTGAATAATTGTATGCAAACTCTTCTTGTGCCAATATAGAATCCCAATTACTCAGTGTGTCTCCAACTAAGCATCTAAAAATATTTCCCAAACTTCTACTCACAACTTCAGTCTGTCCATTGGTTTGTGGGTCAAATGTAGAACTATATTTCAACTGAGTGCCAAATTTCTTCCAAAAGGTTTTCCAAATGTATCCAACAAATTTACTGTCTTGGTTAGAGATTATACTCCTTGGTAATCCATGCAATCTAACAATTTCCTTAAAGAAAAGATATGCTACATGTACTGCATCTAATGTCTTTCTACAAGGTATAAAATGTGCCATCTTAGAAAATCTATCCACAATAACAAATATAGAATCATTACCTCTTACTATCTTCAGTAAGCCAAGAACAAAATCCATACTGATGTCAATCCAACGTTTCTCAGGAACAACAATCAGTACATACAATCTAGTATTTTGACTTAGTGCTTTTGCAACTTGACAAATTCCACAACTTTTCACAAATTTTTGAACATCTTTATACAACTGCAGCCAATAGTACTTTTCGTTAAGAAAATTCCATGTTTTATCAGTACCAAAATGTCTAGCCAAACCACTACTATGCTTCTCTTTTATCAGATTAGTTCTCATTATTCCTCTCGGTATACACAACTGAATAACTTTAAACAACATACCAACCTAAATAAAATATTCATCCCATTTAGTTTCTTGTTGATCTTGAATAGGTGCTCTACACTTTCTCCATGGCTCAAAAAATTAGGGTCAAACTCATAAGAATCTCTCATCTTATCAAAACCAAGAACTTCAATTTTCATCTCAGTCATCAAAGATCTTCTTCTACTCAATGCATCAACAACTTAGTTAGTGACTCCACTCTTATGCTTTATCACAAATGTATAACTCTACAAATACTCAACCCATTTCATATGTTTCTGATTCAACTTATTCTGACTACCCAAATATTGTAAAGCCTTATGATCAGTATACAACACAAATTCAATCAGTATCAAATAATATCTCCATTTCTTTAGTGTGTAAATAATAGCATAAAATTCTTGATCATACACAAAATATTTCCTTCTAGCATCATTCAACTTTTCACTAAAGAGAGCAACAAGTTTACCTTCTTGACTCAACACAGCTCCAATTGCACTTCCACTTGCATCACATTCCACTTGAAATACCTTACTAAAATTAGGTAATACCAAAATAGGTAATTCAACAACCTTCTACTTCAAAGTCTCAAAAATTTTGTCAGCTCCATGTGTCCACTTGAATTCTCTTTTGTCTCCTCTCATAGTTTCAGTCATAACATTACAAATTGAACTAAAATTCCTTATGAAATTTGTGTAAAAACTTGCCAAACCATGAAATGATCTTACCTCACTAGAATTCATAGGTGTAGGCCAATTCAAAATAGCTTCAACCTTTTCAAGATCCATCTTCAAACCATCAACTGAAATAACAAATCCCAAATACACAATCTCCTCTTTCATGAATGAACACTTTTTTAGATTTATCAACAACTTTTCTTCTATCAATCTCTGCAAAACTTTCCTAACATGCAAAAAATATTCTTCTCTGATCTTACTGAATATCAGAATGTCATCAAGATATACAATCACAAACTTACCCAAGAATTTCTTCAAAACTTCATTCATCAACCTCATAAAAGTACTTG
This sequence comes from Chamaecyparis obtusa, assembly GCA_027943335.1. Lineage (NCBI taxonomy): Eukaryota > Viridiplantae > Streptophyta > Pinopsida > Cupressales > Cupressaceae > Chamaecyparis > Chamaecyparis obtusa. Next base: position 4,112 of record BSBK01014116.1, read on the forward strand.
GTGCATTAGTTAAACCAAAAGGCATAACCAACCACTGATACAAACCTTATTTTGTCTTGAAAGTAGTCTTCCATTCATCACCTTCTCTGATTCTAATCTGATGATACCCACTTTTCAAGTCAATCTTTGTGAAATACTTTGCTCCAGTCAAACTATCCATTATGTCATCTATTATCGGTATAGGAAACCTATACTTCACTATTATCTTATTGATTGCTCTGGAATCAGTACACATTCTCCATTCTCAATTCTTGTTTGGTGCTAATACAAAACGTACTACACAAGGGATCAAACTTTCTTTGATCAAACCTTTCTCTAGTAACTCTTGAATCTGTCCGTTCAATTCTTGATTCTCAGTAGGTGTCAACCGATGAGGTGCCTTATTTGGTAAACTAGCTCCAGGGATTAGATCCATAGAATGATCAATGCTTCTTTTTGGTGGAAAACCATTAGGTACATTATTAGAAATGATATCACTATACTTGATGAGTAATTTATCAATCTCCTCAAGGACATTATCCATTATTTTCTTACTCAATTTGTTAGGGATCACAACAAAACATACATCATTCTTCTTCAAAGAGTTAACAAACTTTCTTCCCTCCATCAAAAAAACTTTCACAGATGTGAAAACATTACTAGCAAGTTCTTCTATCAATGGTAACAAGATTTTTTTCTTTCCATCAGCCACAATAGTATACTTATGCAACCTCCCATTATATATAGCATGTCTATCATATTGCCAAGGTCTACCCAACAAAATATGACAACAATCCATATGCATTATATCACATAACACCTTATCATAGTACTATATCATATTAAAATGGAAGCACTTCCATAATAAGAGAATTTAGCCCTCTAAGTAAGTGGCCTAGGATCATGTTAAGTGCCTTGATCAGGTCTTTGCATGTATCTAGCTTTTCCCCCTATTTTGCTTTCCTTTGCACCTAATTTTTAGTTCATATCTGTATTTCCTAGCATTCTGGGTCAGGATCCTGAGGCTTTTGACCACAAGGCCAAAGTTTGCCTTATAGGTTAGAGTTGACCTTGACCTGGACCTAGGTCAGAGTTGAGCTCATCCTTGACCCCCTGTCGAGATTTCAAATTTCCTTGATTTCTGGGTGTCAGGTTTCAGGGATATTTGTTTTCCCGCTTTTGGGTCGACCATTTCAGGTTTAAAAATGGTAAATCCTTAAATTACATTTAATCTAGGTATATTTTCTAAAGGTTAGGACCTAATTGGGATTTAATTCTCTAAGGTGGCCCCTCTAGAAGATTGTGCCCTAGTTCACTGTAAAAGGAAGCCTTCCTCTCTCATTTTCTCCATCAAGTTTTGTGAGAACACATCCATTATCCACATCTCTCAAGAAATTTTATGAGTGAGCTCTCAATTGAAAGAAAGTGAATTCAATCATTCAAGAAAGCCTTGAAGAATTCAAGCATTCAAGTATTCATCCATGAAGGAGATCCATTGTTATCCATTGAAGGATTCAATCTCTTTAGAGCCCCCTTGAAGATCTATCCTTCTACATTCATCCAAGCTTCCTCATATGAAAATATCAATTCAAGATTAGTGTTGAAGATCAAATTCCATTGATTTGAAACATCCTACATTCATTCTACATCCATTGAAGCATTCCTACTTGTGGATTTAAGGATTCAAATCCCTTACAAGGAATTCAACATAAGCGAGGTGAATTATTTCAATTACTTTGTTTATGCACACTGCATTTCAATTCAATTTCAAGGTTAATTCCTAAATTGGGGTTTGACCAAGGAAAACACCCCATATAAACAAAACCCCTTTTTTCTTGTAGGTACAGGTGCAAAATTTTGGATCTGAGAGTGGATTTGGATACCCTTTTCGGTGAACTTCTGAGATCTGGGAACAAAGTCAGAATCGACCTTCAAATAAAAAATGTAGCCTTTGACCTTTTATGAGGGTCAAAGACTACATGCTATCAGAAAGATAAAAGATTTATGGGTTTTCTTCACCTCAGCATTTCTAGTCCGTAACAGATTGCAGAATTGCCTGAAAGGACACACAAACATAAAAAATTGGCATTTTCCAAATTTTCCCTAATTTGAGGTTGGTACTTGTATTTCAATTATTTCAGATTTCAAGCACAATTCTCCATAGGGAAATATAAGGTTTTCTCTCTCTTTCATTTTCTCCATAGATTGATTTGATTGTGCATTAACCTTTTGGTTGATTAAATTGGATCTCTCCTTTGGGAATTTGGATTTAGGAGTGAATCTTATATTTCCCCCATACATTACATTTGAATAGGTGTAATTCCATTTTAACTCTATTCATTTTGGTGAAGCCGACTAGCTTACTCTCTTTCTTTTTGGTGTTAGATTTCCTTTTATCTTGTTAGTATTAGATTTCTCCTTTGTGTTAGATCTTGCATGCTAATTAGATTTAAAAAATACAAAAATATTCATTCTTTATGTGTTATTAGTTTAGTTCATTTGCATTACATTGGTTTATGAGCTTTACTACTACTAGTCCTACTTATAACATTTTGGTTAGAAGAAGTCATAGACTCATGGGTGTCATTTATCCTGAATCTTCCTCTCCTTTCCTTAGGGTCCCAAATGATAATTTGATTCTTCATGATTCCAATCCTATTATGGAGAAAAACTCTTCTCACTCATCTCATGATGAGGATGACACTTTAAGAGTTCCTCCTGAACAAGTTCAAAAAATTTCAACTGAACTTGATAAAATGGGTAATTGGCTTATTCAAGAGAACCATAATCAAGATTCTATTCAAGCCATAGAGGCTCTTAAGAAAGTTCTCTATGATAGTGATCAAAATGTTAACCTCTTGCATGGTATTACTCACCTTGTGCATTCAAATGTTAAACCTTTAGCTTAAGAAGCTCAATATTTAGGGTTGATTCCTCCTATCACTAGTGTTGAACCTCCTTCTAATCCTTTACCTATTATTCCTACCTATACTCCTTTTGTGACTATGATGGTTCCCTCTGTTCCTATGAGTGTTCCTCTTGTGTCCCTTCTTACATCACAACCTTCATATCATAATTTTCCTTTTACTTATTCTGATCCACTTCCAACTGTAGTTCCTAGTGTTCCTCTAGTTGTGTCTTCTATTCCTACAGCTTCTTCCACCTTACCTAGTGTGTCTAATGTTTATATTCCTCCTATTTCCTCTAATGATTCAACAATCATCAGTTTGGCTCAAACTGTGTCATCCTTACAACAACTTGCTTCCTTAACTCAAAACAAGTTTAGTATCCCTACTTGTGACATGGGAAGTCCTTTGTCTTTGGGTATTATTCATACTCCTATTCCTCAACAAGTTGATATACCTCATCCTGAGAATTATAATGGAAAAGGAGATCCTATTCATCATGTTAAAACATTCCAAATCCTTTGTAGTGATTATGCTCATGACCATAGGATTTTAGCCAAACTGTTTGCTAGAACCTTCCGTGACAAGGCCTTACAATGTTATTGTTCCTTGCCTCCTTATTCTATCAATTCCTTTCTAAAACTTGCTAATGCCTTTATTCAACAATTTCAAAACAACATTGGCCCAAAAGTGTCTTTGGCTGATTTGATGCATTGTAAACAAAGTACTAAAGAAAAATTAATTGAATTTATTGGTAGATTTAAGCATTTTCATGCTCATATTTCCTATCCTATTCCTGATATTGATATTCAATGTATGTTTATTTCAAATTTGCAAAATGATATTAGAGATAAGATTTTTCTTACTGAATTTAGCTCTTTTCAACAAATTTGTGCAGTGCTTCATCATTATCAATTACAATTGAGTCAATTTGAGAGAAACACTCCAATGGCTCCAGTTCCATTTGATAAGAGTGATGCTACTCCTAATCCAAAAAAATTTAAAAAATTCAACAACTATGTCAAGATAAACAAACAAGCAAATGCAATTGCTGATCAAGTTGCTATTGCATCTCACAATGCCACTTCTACATCCACTACTTTTCAATTAAATTTTACATTTACTCCTCTTTTTGAATCTTTACATGCTATTATGAATAGGTTGTTAACTGCTAATATGATTACTTTACCTCCTATTCGACCTCTTTTACCTATTATGATTGCCTCTAACTCTTTTGATCAAAATACATTTTGTCAATATCATCCTCAGAATGGTCCTGATACTGAGAAGTGTTATTCTTTAAAACATAAGGTTCAAGACTTAATTGACTCTAATGCCTTATTTGTTGATAATATAAAAAAAAAATTCTCCTCCTAATCAAAAAATTCAAATCTATACAAATCCTTTACCTATGCATGATACTAATACCATTGCTCAACCATCTATTGTGAAAATTGTGTATGACTCAAAGATGGATGATCTCAATCATGTTGTTAATCAAGTGGAGCATGTTGGTTAATATGTATCTCCACCTCAACCTCCACCTCAACCTCAAATTCAACCTCAAGTTCAATCTCAACTTCGACCAAAACCTAAACCTAAACTGAAAACTCAACCTAAATCTCAACAACAACCTAAGAATAAAAGACCTCAGGAACTTTTGATTACCTTTAATGACTCTGAGACTATTAAGGCTCCTGATGGTTCCCCTTACATTTATGCTAGGATTTCTCAGAAACCTACTTGTGGTTGTCTTGTTGATCCTACATCCTTAGTCAATGTTATTACTGAAGAAAATATTTTTAAGAAAAGCTTACAATGTGATTCTTATGATACATCGGATGTGTGGATTCAAACTTGTAATGGTTTTCTTTATCCATCATTTGGTTCTATTACTTTACCAGTTGAAGTTTGTGGAAAAATTATAAACACTACCTTTGTTGTGGTTCCTACTTCTGATCAATTTCAAGTTAAGCTAGGTTTTCCTTGGTTGAATGCCATGCATGTTGTTTCTTCACCTATCCATAAGTGTCCTAAGTTCATTCATAATGAAGAAGTGAACATGATTAATCATACTTTATATCAACCTTCTAGGACTAGAGCTTGTGTTGCTCTCGATTTCTTTTGGCCTTCATTACCTAATTCATTTCCTCCTTGACTTGATAATCTTTTTCATTCATACCAAGATTATAAACATCATAAGATTCTTGAATTAAGCATACCTCCTATGGATCTTAATCATGGTCTTTTGGCTACACCTACTATGCCTTCTTTAACTATGACTTCTAGTTCTATTAATCAAGTTCCTTCTATCACTCTTCCTAAAGAACCTATCAAAGATCCTGTGATTATTCCTCCTATTGTTGATAATCCTATTGATCTTCCTAAAGAACCTATGAAGGATTCTATGATTGTTCCTCCTAGTTCTCAACCTTTTTCAAATAAATCAAAATGTAATCAATCTTCTAATGAATGTCATAAGAAGCATCGTGCTCATACTAAAGCTTGTAATCCTATTCTTTGAAGATCTCTACCTTATTTGGATAAATCTATGCATGATGTGTTAGAAGAAGATGTTACTAATAATGATGTTAAAATGCATGATTATGATGATTATATTCATATCTTAGATCCTATTTTGATTAATTTGGATGAAGAAGATACTCTTGATGATACTGATGATGTTAATGATGAATATGAGACTATTGACATTGACATTGATTTACCTAATATGCTTTCATCACAATTAACTCTTAAACCTAGTGTCAAACATTGTGATTCTCAAGAGGATCCTTGTTTGGAACTGGCTATCATTCCTACTATTTTGGATATAGTCCCTCTTGCGAGTTACCCACCTTCCCTAAATGATATACAATGATATGGGGAGAGTAGGTGGAACACTTGATTGGCTTGTCCTTTGGGGTAGCTTTGTTGTATGTTTTCCTGCTATATTGTGCTTCTCCTATAATGTGTTTGCTAAATGTTGTTAGATTCTTTTATATGATCCTTGTTACTCAGTTGGTGCAAGGTGATGAAGTAATCAAAACTATTGTTCAAATTCCTATATATGTACCTCTATTCTTGAATGCATTGTTCAATGTTATGTTGTAATTGTGATATTGTTCGTAAATGCTTCTGTTAGCATGTACAAAAAATTTCATGGCCTTAGCATGTCTTTTCTAGTCTTTGTGTCATTTTTCATGTCTTTGGCTAAAGCCCTAAGTAGAATATTCAAAAACTAGCCGTTACATGGAAAAATCCTTTGAAAAACCCTGGCCTTATTCTATTTTGATGTTACTTTTTGTGGGTCACTTAGTGGTCTTGATTCGCATGTGCTTAAATCATTGTCCCCTTTGTCACATGATCGCATAAAATTTTCCCATGTTACGTGATCTTGCAACTAAAGGTTTTAATACCCCAGTGAATTAAATATTTTCCTATAGTCCTCTGCGCTTTAATTTTCCTTAAACCCTAAGTCCTACGCTTTAATTTCTCCTATGGTTTGGCTTTAATATTTTCTGGGCCCAGTCTTCTAATGACATCTCCATCTGATGGTTGGCGTAAGTTCTTAAGGGATGTGTCAGAGGCTTGAGATCTTATGATGATCATTGATCTTTCTTGATGACGTAGCTTCTCTTTTCGGTGGGTCCACTTGCCAGGTATTCTAATTTGGAGGTTTTTTATTGGTCCATGTTGTATGAGGTGGAATCTTGTCAGTGGGACCTAAGATTCCAGATGTGTCAGAGGGTCCTGGTCTTGTTAGAGGATCAATGATGGGTGTGTCTTCACAAGGGATGTGTCAGATGTATGAGATCTTGAGATGGTTGTCGATTCTATTTAGTGATGTAGCCTTTTCTTTTAGTGGGTCCACTGCTATGTGTACTTAGTTGGTGAATGGTGATTGGTCCAGGTGTGCTGTGGTGGACTTGTTAGTAGGTCCACTAGTCTCAGGGAAGTTAACATACTACAAGATCTGATAGTTGTCATGATACCATTGATCAGAGTTGCACGATGGATATGTTAGTGGTATAGAGACAGTCGTTGATCTTCACTAAGGGGGAAAGCTTTGCGGTGGGTCCTTTGTCAGTGGTGACTAGGAGAAGATAGAAAATGATATAATGACATGTGGCAATTTGCAGGTGGGCCCAAGTGGGGTCTGGCGGTCTTGATAAAGTTTTCATAGTTTCAATAATTTTTAATGATTTTCACTCATTCGCTGAGTGAGGTGATGATATTCTAAATCGATTGGCGATCCTATGAACAAGTGTTCATGGAATCGCTAAACTTTCTGGCGGATAGATAAAGTTCTTCATGAACTGATGAAAGCCTCTTGTCACTAGTTCACCAAATGTGGGACCGAGGTCAGGTGTTTCCTTTTGTCACCAGTTCGCAAGGTTAAAGGTGAGTTAAGATTTTCATCATCTGAATGAGAAAAGCACTGTCGTATAATCGCTAAATGTAAACCAGGATTCGTTGTAAGCTTAAATCTTAAAAGACCGTGAAATGGACAAATTGGATGGTCAGGACATAAAGTTGTTGCAGATTCAAACATGGACCACCGATTCACTACAAGTGCCATATGGTGACCATTATTTTTCAAATTCAAATTTTTGAAAGGTTTCCAGCGATAGGAAGTACCAGTATTTATGGTTTTAATAGCTGATTTCGATTGGTTTGGTGGCGTTTGTTGTTGCTGTGTGGTCCAGGGTATGCCACGTTGGTTTGCAAGGTTTGTACCGTGTGGTTTTGTGCTCAAGGCATCTTGCAAGATTGACATTTTAGGATGTTCCTATGATTCTCAGTACTTTCTCAGAGAATTTACCATGATTGAGGATCATTCCAAGATTTTCTTTCTCCTGGTTGCTTGGGTTTCCTCCCCTATAATAACTTTGTGACCGTTTCCAGTTGGCTGGGTGGTTGAAACCTGAACCCTAAGTCATCTATAGCTTGTTGCATTCTCTTTGAGAATTCCAAGATGACTAGGGAGTATAAGTTGTAGAATTTTTTATTTAGTAATGGTTCCAAAAAAATTCTTTGATCCCAACTGGTTGTTAATGGTGTTTTACTAATAGAGGAGCTAGATTTTGTATCTTTTCCTATCTTTGTGTTATTTTGATTGTATGTTGATTCTGAATATATTAATGAGAATGTTATTGAGTCCTAATCTTGCATTTGTGTATGTCTTCTTATTTCGGTTCTAAGCTCATATATGTTAATGTCACAAAGTGTATTATCATATGGTAAAGAAAGAGTATTGTGAAGTCATCTCTGAGTTCCTAACAAAGTTAGGATTAAAGTCTTTTAGGTGGGTTCAGTGATTTTGCAACCAAGTAAGAATCTAATGTCCTTCTGTCTGAGGTAGAAGGGTAATAGGCAAAGCACTTATCCTAGATTCAGTTGTGTTTAAATGAAGGTATTTAGTTGATGTATGTAATTGGTTGACTCTTTGCCATAGGTTAAGGCACTGGTCCATCCTCTAGAGGCATTTCCTTATTGTCAACCACATACACACATATTCAAATGATAAAAATCTTAAATCAGTTAGTAAAGAGTATATAGCTATATATCATTTTAGACTCCTTTAGAGAAGTGAGTCAATGGTATACCTGCCTGAGCATTAAGGCTCAAAGTGTAGGAGGACCTCTTTTGATCTTTGTTAATTGGCCCTCTTCCTTGTAGACTTTCTAGTGGTTATAGAGTCAAAGCATTATTTAAGTTATCCATCAAAGTATAAATCTGCAAGTTGAAGATCAAAGGGAACTCCCAACAAAATGGTGACTCTGCTGGGGAGAGTCTAGAGATAAAGGATATTAAGTGCACTCTTGTTTTCCTATTGTATTTCAAGTAAAAGGTTTTACAATCTAGGTGGGTGGTGACTCAAAAGGTTTGAACCAGTGTTGTAAAATGTAAATCATGGATAAAAGGAGGAATACTAGGTCCTTTGTCAGAAAGAATCTAGAGGTCACTCTGGAACAATTGCCTAGACAAGAGAAGAAGATTTGGATTAGAAGGAATGGTGAGTCTACTAGTGCTCCCATCAGAGAAAAAAGAAATACTAGAGGTAGAGCACCACGTGTTTCCTCAAGTGAGGAAGGTTCAGAGGATAGAGTTTCTAGATCAGACGGTGGTCACTCTGAGGATAGATTTTATGATACCCCAGAGGCTATATTTTAGGACAAGGGTCCATTGCCTGTAGGTCAAGATGAAAAAGGTAGAGGGATGGGTTTGGAGATTGATTGAGATCTTGATGAAGATAATTTCAGAAGAGAACCCATGAGACCTAGGCAAGTGCACTTCCCATATCAAAATCTTTATGATATGGACGTGTCATTAGATTTTGATGACATTATGGTAGATCTTGATGACTTAAATGCACTAAGGTTATAGTTGGTAGAGTAGGATGTCATACACAAGAGGTTACAAGAGGAGAGAGAAGCTAAAAAGGTGAATGCTCTAATAGAAAGGTAGTCTCTCCTTAGAAAGATTAATGAACTGAAGGAGAGAAACAAGATGCTTGCTTCTACTCCTAACAATTTGCAACATGATGTCTTTGGTGATCTTGAAGCTTTGAGGAGTGAGCAAGAGTTCTTACTGCAAGATCAAGAATTTTATAAAGAGGGCCCTATGGTTAGACAAGTGCAAAGTTATGTTCCTTTGCCTAAAGATAAAGATGGGAATGAGATCAAAAGGCTGAAATTGAAGCTTCCATTGCAGAAAAGAGAAGAAAGATCCAGTTCTTGAAGGCTTCATTAGCTAATGCTCTTGGTCCATCTACTACTAAACTAGGTATGCCATCTATGACTACTACTATTCCACTTTGTAATCCTACTAGTTCATTTCCTTCTTCATCTGCTAGGATAGGTGCTGATCCTAGGTAGTAGTAAATGCAAAAGTAGATAGAAATGTAAATGCTAATGTTGATCCTAGGGTTAACACTAGTTCAAGTTTTCAAAGAAGACCTATGCAACTAGAAGGCTTTAGGAAAATTAGTTTTGATGGAATTCCTGGTTACCCAAATGCTTTTCCAAATGATATAAGAGATAAGGTACTTAAGTTTTCTAGTAATAATGCTATTAGTTGTGAGGAGCATCTTAGGTTATTTGTTGATATGCTTAATGATTATGAGGTAGAGCATGAGGATGTAGTCATGAAATTGTTTGTTCAGTCTCTAATGGAGGATGCTAGAGATTGGTTTAAGAGACTTCCTGATAAATGTATTGATACTTGGGATTCCTTTGAGAGATGTTTCAAAGAGAAGTATGGTGATAGGCCTAATGCTAGCTTCATGTTGAATGAATTCAATACCATAAGGAATAATTAGAATGAGACTGCAGCTAGATTCAACATGAGATTTCAGAAAGGCATGCATAAGTTGTTCCAAGTTATGCGGTTAGATGACAATGTTTGTTTAAGCACATAATTCAATGCATTTGATGGAAAGATGGGATATTTGTTGAGGGAAAAAGAACCAAGAACTTTGAGGGATGATTTTAGGGTTGCTATCAATATTGAGAACAATATGAAAATATCAAGAAAATTGGGTGGAAAGAGAGATGACCCTAAGTTGTTTGGGGACAGAAAATACAAAAAAGAAAATGATAAGAATGTTGGAGCTAGGAGGCAAGAAGAAGACAAATTGGATAAGGTGCTCAATTCATTAGAGGATTTGAAGGAACCTATAAATAGGAACATCAGTGCTCCTACCAATGAAAGGCCTAAGTTCAACAACAATTTCAACAAGCAGAATAGATTGCAGAACTACCCCTACAACACCCAATGGAAGGATGGCAAGCCTATTGTCCCTGTTGCAAGAGGAAATAATGAAAGAGGTGTCCTTGAACCTCTACAAAAGGCTTCAATAAATGTCATGGAGGACATACCTTGGTGTGTTGCATGCCAGTCCCCTCATTCTGCAAAGCATTGTGTGGTTGCACATTCTATGGCTGCAAATCAGGATTGTGGCAATGAGGAGATAGATCAAGAAGAAGATCAAGATGATGTTGGATGCAACATGGCTTCTTCATATCTAGGATATGAAGAACATTTTGATTTTTATGAAGAGGTAGATATAAATGTGAGGAGACATAATCAGGCCTTTTTTCATCAAGAAGTTTTTTTTGAGAGTGAAGACATTGATAGGAAGACATGTAACATGAACTCTTCTTCTGAGGCAATAAATTTGAGAAGACATCCTAGAGAAGAGATGGATAGGATTACTACAAAAATGATTTCTCAAGTGCAAATTAGAGGCATGGTGGCAAGGAATACAAATGAGAAAGCTGCAGGAATGTTCATAAAGAGTACCAACTCTGGAGAGACTAATGGGAACAAATCAAAAGGGGATCACATGGTGAAATTCAAGAATGTAAAAGGTAAGAATTGTGAGCCTAAGGGAGTTGGAATTGAGAAAATTTATAGTGAGATTGAGAAGCCAGTTAACACAATGGCTAACATTAAAAAAATGAGCGTGGTCAATACACCTAATGTATCAGATAAGCAAAAGGATACTAAGGTGGTGCAGATTGAGATTTCTTCTTCTACTCATGTTGATATGTTATCAATATTGTCCCAAATTACAGTTAAGGTTCCATTGTCAGAATTATTGAGGATCACTGAACATAAAGACAAAGCTATTGCATGGGTAGATAATGTTCATAAGAATGATGTTGCATGAAATGGATCTCAAGATAAAGCTTTGAAAGGTGTTGCTGCTTAGGGAATTATGTCTCAAATTCATCCAATATCTCTGGATAGTTCTATCAATGCTACCCTTGAAAAAATTGATCCATTCTTTTTAAGTGTTCTGGTGAATGGAATGAAGTTGAGAAATTGTATGATTGATAGTGGTGCCTCTAATATTGTCATGCTTTTCAAAATCATGGAGAAGTTAGGCCTTAAGGTTGATACAGTGCAAGGTAGATGTTGTGAAATGGATCAAAGGGAGGTACCAGCTATTAGGACTATCAATGCAATGCCATATAGGCTGGCAGCATATCTAGAGAAAGAGTTAACAATGAGTGTTTTGGTGGTGGACATCCCTCCTCATTATGGGATGCTACTATCTAGAAGATGGAGTGCTACCATGGGTGGAAGTTTACAGTGTGATCTGTCCTATGCCACTTTCAAGATTGATGATCAGTTTGTCAAGATTGAACGAGAGCCAAGAGTATGCCACATGATTGAGAGAAATATTAATAATGAAACTACATGTTTTGTGGATACTAATATTAATGCTTTTAGGGAAGAGATCTTTGTATTTGAAAATGAACCTATTTTGTCACCTATCTCTATTGGGGTAAGTGCTAATTCTGTGAAGGGTGATTTGTGGGTAATGTACTTTGATGGTGCAAATTGCAAAGATGGAGCAGGAGTAGGTATCTTACTTATTTCTCTTGATGGAAACAATTAAAAATTTTCTTTCACATTGAATTTATTTTGTACAAAAAATATAGCAGAATATGAGGCTTTATTGTTAGGACCAAGGTTTGCACAAAAACATAGTATTAAATGCATAAGTGTTGTTCATGATTCTGAGTTGGTGGTGTCCCAAGTCAGGTCAGTATATGCTTCCAAGAATAAAAGGCTAAAACAATATAGGAATGTAGTTTGGGATTTGATTGAATATTTTGATGCCTTCAATATTAAGTGGATAGATAGGAGCAACAATAAGATGGCTGACTTGTTAGTGAATATTTCTATCACTTCCACTGATATTACATTTTTTGGTATCTCTAAAGTTGAAATTCAGGCTAGGCCTAGCATACCAGACAATATTGAAAATTGTCAAGTTTTTGATGATGATAATGATATCTTGAAGTTTATGTGTTGTGAAGATCAGTATCATGGTCAAGAATTTGTTTGTTCAGCATTGATTGAGTCAGTAGAAGGAAGGAAGGTTGTCTTTGGCAGTGAGGTCATTCAACTTAGAACTAACAAGGTGCCCAAGGGGCTTGTTGTTTTGGAGACTATCTTTGATAACCAGGATAGAGTTCAAAAGAATATCAAAAGAGAAGATCATGCTGATCTAGATGAGATCAATCTTGGAACACATGAGGCACCTAAAGAGGTATACATTGGTAGAGATATATCTCAAAAGGTAAAGAAATCTTTGATTGAATTATTGAGAAAATTCAGGCATGTTTTTGCATGGTCGTATGATGACCTAAAGGTTTATAAAGAAGATTTGTTTTAGCATATTATTGCATTGAAAGAAGATGTGAAACCTTTTTGGCAAAAATAAAGGCCTATTAATGCCACTTTGGCACCCAAGATGCAAGAAGAGTTAATGAAATTAAGAGATGCTATCATTATCAAGCCTATAAGGCATTCTTCTTGGGTGTCAAATCTTGTTCCTATGAGAAATAAGAATGGTGACATCAGGCTTTGTGTGGACTTTAGAAATTTGAACATAAGCTCATTAAAGGATAATTATTGTCTACCCAATATGGAAGCTATGTTGCAGAGGGTAACCAGATTAGAATTGATGTCTATGATGGATGGTTTCTTTGGTTACAATCAAGTCATTGTCAAGGAATCAGAGCAATTCAAGGTAGCTTTGACAACACCTTAGGGGACATATGTTTATGTGAGAATGCCTTTTGGTCTCACAAATGTTGGTGCTACTTTTTAGAGGGCAATGGATGTTGCCTTTTCAGATTTCATAAATGATTTCCTTGTTGTGTATCAAGATGATTTAACTATCTACTCCAAGAAGGAAGAAGACCATTGTATTCATTTAGAAAAAAATATTTGTGAGGGCCTTGGAATTTGGCATTTCATTAAACCCAAGGAAATGTGCTTTTGGTGTCATTGAAGGTAAGTTGCTTGGCCACTTAGTTGGGAAGCAAGGAGTGAGAATTTACCCTGAGAGGGTAGCAGCTATTGATAAAATTCAGAGGCCAAAGAATTTTAAGGGGATTCAGTCCTTCTTTGGTCAGGTCAATTACTTAAGGAGGTTTGTGACAAATTTTACAGAGGTTACTAGACCTATTTCTAAGATGTTGAAGAAGGGATCTGCAATCAAATGGGAGGGCAAGCCTGATGAGCATTTCAAAAATATCAAGAAGGCTATCAAAGATGCACCAATACTTAAGGCACCTAATTATAATGTCCCAATGCACATCTTTTCCTTTGCATCTTTTCACACTATTGCTACAATTTTGTTACAAAAGAATAAGGATAGTTTTGAGCAACCTATTGTATTTTTTAGTAAATATTTGCAGGCTACTGAATTGAAGTATGACATAAATGAGAAACAACCTTATGCACTTGTGAAGGCAATCAAGGCTTTTAGGTGTTATTTGATGGGAGCAGTTGTGATTTCTTTTGTGCCAAGTGCTGCTGTGAAGGATATTTTCTCATAGCAAGAGGTGTCTGGAAGAAGATGGAGATGGATCAATAGGATCCAAGAATTCAATGTTGAGGTCCAGATTACTAAATTGGTTAGAGGACAAGGATTGGCAAAACTGATGGCTCAATCCAATCTTGATGCAAATTAGGTAAATCATTCTGAAATTGATTATACATGTGACATGGATGATTGTATCTAGTATCAAGATATCATTTATTACTTGAGAAATATGAGATGTCCAAATAACATGAATGATAATCAGAGGAGGACATTGAAATTATAGGCCATCAAGTATGTGATTGTGAAATGTAAATTGTATAGAAAGAATTTGGATTGCATACTTTTGAAGTGTGTAGATGAAGATCAGGCTAACAAGTTGTTGAAGGAAATGCATGAGGGAGTTTGTGGTGGACATTACATGGGTAAAACAACTACTCATAAAATCTTAAGAGTAGTATTCTGGTGGCCCACAATCTTCATGGATGTAGAATAGTTGGTTAGGAGGTGTGATGCTTGTCAAAGGTTCTCTAGTATGCATATGTTTTTAGGTAATGTGCCATTAAAACTAGTAGAAGTTTAGGCTCCTTTCCAACAATGGGGAATTGATTTCATAGGGGAGATACCAAACAAGTCAAGTGGAGGATACTCATGGATCTTAGTTGCCACTGATTACTTCACAAAGTGGGTAGAGGCTATACCTACAAGAAATGCAACTAGTAAGGTGGTAATTGATTTTCTAATGAATAATATTGTTACAAGGTTTGGTTTCCCTGAGAGAATAGTAAGTGATAATGCAATGTGCTTCAGGTCTGCTAAATATAAGAACTTTTGCAAAGGTCTAGGAATTTAGATTTCTAATTCCTCACCTTATCATCCACAAGGAAATGGTCAGGCAGAATCTACTAATAAGAGTTTGATTAAAATCCTAAAGAGGATTCTTGAAAAGAATAAGATGGCATGGAATTCAAAGCTGCCATTAGCTCTATGGGCTAATAGGCTAACTATGAAGAGGGAAATTTGTTGTGCACCATTTGACCTAGTATATGGAATACATGCAAGGATGCCTCAAAATAATTTATTAGAAATGTATAAATTTGTTCAGTTATATGATGATGACATAGATGACAAGATGAAATTGAGAATTGAAGACCTCATTAGGTTAGATGAGACTAGAAGAGAGTCAGTTGCAAGAAATGTCAAATTACAGTTGCAGGTTAAGAATTTGTATGATAAGAAGACTCTTGATAGAAGGTTTGAACCTGGTGATTTGATGTTAGTTTGGAATGCTAGACTGGAGGATAAGGGAAAACATGGTAAATTTGATCTCATCTAGCCAGGGCCATATCTAATTCATGAGAAATGGGGCCAAGATTCATACATTGTCAAGGAATTAAATGGTGAGGTTCAGGAATTTCTAGTTCATGGACAATTCTTGAAGAAATATTTCAATTGAAGGTATTCTAGTTTCCATGAATAGTAGTTAGATTTGTACATTTTGTAAATTCTATAAATAGCTACTTTCCCCTGCCCTATTTTGTCCTGGTTTGTCATTTTTTGTTCCTGTTGCCTGTTCTACCTTGCTTGTTCCCTGTTGTCTACAAATGTTCTAGTGGGATGGTCTACTTTAAACCAGTGATTCTAAGTTCTTTTTGTGCCTACGAGAGGCATACATCCCTAGATAGAGCCATTGTTAGCATGTGCAAAAAATTTCATGGCCTTAGCATGTTTTTTTTATTCTTTGTGTATTTTTCATGTCTCTGGCTAAAGCCCTAAGTAGAATATTCAAAAACTAGCCATTACATGGAAAAACCCTTTGAAAAACCCTGGCCTTATTCTATTTTGATGTTACTTTTTGTGGGTCACTTAGTGGTCATAATTTACATGTGCTTAAATCATTGTCCCCTTTGTCACATGATCACGTGAACTTTTCCCATGTTACGCGATCTTGCGACTAAAGGTTTTAATACCCCGGCAAATTAAATATTTTCCTACAGTCCTCTGCGCTTTAATTTTCCTTAAAGCCTAAGTCCTACACTTTAATTTTTGCTATGGTTTGGCTTTAATATTTTATGGGCCTAGTCTTCTGACAACATGTCCATCTGACGGTTGGTGTAAGTTCTTAAGGGATGTGTCAGAGGCTTGAGATCTTATGTTGATCATTGATCTTTCCTGATGACGTAGCTTCTCTTTTTCGGCTGGTCCACTTGCTAGGTATTCTAATTTGGAGGTTTTTTATTGGTCCACATTGTATGAGGTGGAATCTTGTCAGTGGGACCTGAGCTTTCAGATGTGTCAGAAGGTCTTGGTCTTGTCAAAGGATCAATAGTGGACGTGTCTTCACAAGGGATGTGTCAGATGTATGAGATCTTGAGACGGCCATCAATTCTGTTTAGTGACATAGCCTTTTTCTTTCAGTGGGTCCACTGCTATGTGTACTTAGTTGGTGAATGGTGATTGGTCTAGGTGTATTGAGGTGGACTTTTCAGTGGGTCCACCAATCTCATGGAATTTAACATACTACAAGATCTGAGGGTTGTCATGATACCGTTGATCAGAGTTGCATGATGGATATGTCAGTGGTATGGCAACAGCCATCAATCTTCATTGAGGGGTAAAGCTTTGTGGTGGGTCCTTTGTTAATGGTGACTAGGTAGAGATAGAAAATGATATAATGACATGTGTCAGTTTGCAAGCGGCCCAGGTGGGGTCTAGTCATCTTGATAAAGTTTTGGTGGTTCGGATAATTGTTAATGCTTTTCACTCATTCATTGAGTGAGGTGATGATATTCTAAATCAAATAGTGATCCTGTGAATAAGCATTCATGGAATAGCTTAACTTTATGGCAGATAGATAAAGTTCTTCATGAACTAATGAAATCCTCTTGTTGCCAATTCTGCAAATGTGGGACCAAGGTCAGGTGTTTCCTTTTGTCTCCAATTCACAAGGTTAAAGGTGAGTTAAGATTTTCATCCTACGAATGAGAAAAGCACTGTCGCATAATCACTAAATGTAAACCAGGATTCCTTGAAAGGTTAAATCTTAAAAGACCATGAAATGGAGGAATCAGATGGTCAGGACTTAAAGTTGTTGTAGATTCAAATGTGGACTAATGATTCACTACAAGTGCCATATGGTGACCATTGTTTTTCAAATTCAAATTTTTGAAAGGTTTCTAGCGACAGTAAGTACCAGAATTTATGGTTTTAACAGTTGATTTTGATTGGTTTGGTGGTGTTTGCTATTGTTGCGTGGTCTAGGGTGTGTCGTGTTCATTTGCAAGGTCTATACCATGTGGTTTTGTGCTCAAGTCATGTTGCAAGATTGAAATTTTGGGATGTTCCTATGATTCTTAGTACTTCCTCAGAAAATTTATCATGATTAAGGATCATTCCAAGATTTTCTTTCTCCCAGTTGCCTGGGTTTCCTCCCCTGTAATAACTTTGTGACCATTTCTAGTTGGTTGGGTGGTTGAAACCCTAACCCTAAGTCATCTGTAGCTTGTTGCATTCTCTTTGAGAATTCCAAGATGACTAGGGAGTATAAGTTGTAGAATTTTTGATTTAGTAACAATTCCAAAAATTTTCTTTGGTCCCAACTGGTTGTTAATGGTGTTTTACTGATAGAGGAGATGGATTTTGTATCTTTTCCTATCTTTTTGTTATTCTAATTGTATGTTGATTCTGAATATATTAATTAGAATTTTATTGAGTCCCAATCTTGCATTTGTGTATGTCTTCTTGTTTTGGTTCTAAGCTCATATATGTTAATGTCACAAAGTGTATTAGCATATGGTAAACAAAGAGTATTGTGAAGTCATCTCTGAGTTCCTAACAAAGTTAGGATTAAAGTCTTTTAGGTGGGTTCAATGAGTTTGCAACCAAGTAAGAATCTAATGTCCTTATGTCTGAGGGAGAAGGGCAATAGGCAAAGCACTTATCCTAGGTTCAGTTGTGTTTGAATGAAGGTATTCAGTTGATGTATGTAATTGGGTGACTCTTTTCCCTAGGTTAAGGCACCGGTCCATCCTCTGGAGGCATTTCATTGTTGTCAACCACATACACACACATTCAAATGATAAAAATCTTAAATCAGTTAGTAAAGAGTATATAGTTATATATCATTTTAGACTCCTTTAGAGAATTGAGTCAAGGGTATACCCGCCTGAGCATTAAGGCTCAAAGTGTAGGAGGATCTCTTTTTATCCTTGTTAATTTTCCCTCTTCCTTGTAGAATTTGGAGTGGTTATAGAGTCAAAGAATTATTTAATTTATCCATCAAAGTATAAATCTGCAAGTTGAAGATCAAAGGGAACTCCCAACAGTTTCCTTGTGTAATCTTCTTGGATTCAAGATATGGTAGCACTAATTATTTTTGGTCTCTATGTCATGGTCCAAAAAGATCCTCCTTCGTATATCTTATGTGATCTTTCCTTCTTTGTGATCATAGTTCTAATTTCTTTGGGGAATGATGTCAATTCATTTTCAATAATATCATATATATATTATCTTATGATCATACTAACCCCATGGTAGGTAGATCCTTTCTGTGTTCTCTCTATGTTTCTGTGATATCTCCCATGATTTGTCTTCATTTGGGGGCATCTCAATGTGGAAACATAATCAGTGGAATTGTTTATGTTTTTGTTAAAGCCATTACTCTTGTTAAAGTGCCAGTAATGACTTTAATGTGGGGGCATACACTCTACTCACTTGTTGCACACACGCACTTTTCGATACGCACACATATTTTTCAAAAATACTCTTTTCTCCCTTTTTGGATTAGTAACTAATCCTTAAAGCATGGATTTATATTTTAGGATCTCTTGATCCCTCCAGTTTCAAATATATTTTGATCCCTTAAGGTCAGAGGTGTCCATAAGACTAGATCTCTTTAGTTTTTTTGGTTTTATTCTTATGGAATATAATATTCCTAAGGGTGAATCCTTGATGGGTTGACTAGTGAGTAGCCACATTCACTTGGTGGTTCAATTCCATCTTTCTAGTTGCATCGTTTCCTTGTGTGGTTTACAATGGGACATAAGTTCTCATTGGGTGAGGTAATCAAACCCTTTCTTTCTCTCTCTAGAGATGTCTCTCTTATTGTGATCTGGGAGCCAATGAAGACTTAAGTCCCTAGGGGCTTAAGGTTTCTCTTTGTCCCTTCAATTATGATAAGATTATATTTTCATTTTGATCTCCTTTACCAAGAGTTTGCATCAAGTCCATAATCTTTCCACAAGTGGAGGCTTAATGTATTGTCATAAAATGGAAGCACTTCCATGATAAGAGAATTTATCCCTTCGAGTAAGTGGTCTGGGGTCATGTCAAGAACCTTGATTAGGTCTTTGCATGTATCTAGCTTTTCCCCCTGTTCTGCTTTCCTTTGCACCTAATTTTTAGTTCATATCTACATTTCCTAGCATTCTGGGTAAGGATCCTGAGGTTTTTGACCACAAGGTCAAGGTTGAACTTATGGGTCAAAGTTGACCTTGATCCTTAACTAGGTGAGAGTTAACCTCATTCTTGACCCCTATCTAGATTTCAAATTTCCTTAATTTTTGGGTGTTAGGTTTCAGGGATATTTGTTTTCCCACTTCCGGATCAGCCATTTCGGGTTTTAGAATGGTAAATACTTAAATTAAATTTAATCTAGGTATATTTTCTAAAGGTTAGGACCTAACTGGGATTTAATACTCCAAGGTGGACCCTCTAGAAGATTGTGCTCTGGTTCACTATAAAAGGAAGCCTTCCTCTTTCATTTTCTCCATCAAGTTTTGTGAGAACACATCCATCATCCACATCTCTCAAATAATTTCATGAGTGAGCTCTCAAGTGAAAGAATGTGAATTCAAGCATTCAAGAAAGCCTTCAAGCATTCAAGTATTCAAGCATTCATCCATCAAGGAGATCCATTGTTAGCCATTGAAGGATTCAATCTCTTTGGAGCCCCCTTGAAGATCCATCCTTCTACATTCATCCAAGCCTCCTCATATGGAAAGATCTATTCAAGATTAGTGTTGAAGATCAAATTCCATTGATTTGAGACATCCTACATTCATTCTACATCCATTGAAGCATTCCTACTTGTGGATTTGAAGATTTGAATCCTCTACAAGGACTTCAACCTAAGTGAGGTGAGTTTTTTCGATTGCTTTATTTATGCACACTACATTTCAATTCAATTTCATGGTTAATTCCTAAATTGGGGTTTGACCAAGGCAAACCCACCATACAAACAAAACCCCCTTTTTCTTGTAGGTACAAGTGCAAAATTTTGGATCTGAGAGGTGATTTGGATACCCTTTTCTATGAACTTCTAAGATCTGCAAACAAAGTCAGAATTGACCTTCAAATAAAGAATGTAGCCTTTGACCTTTTATGAGGGTCAAAGAATACCTACCGTCAGAAAGATAAAAGATTTATGGGTTTTCTTCACCTCGGCATTTCCAGTCTGAAACAGGTTGTAGAATTGCTCAAAATTACACACAGACATAAAAAATTGGCATTTTCTAGATTTTCCTTAATTTGAGGTTAGTACTTGTATTTCAATTATTTTAGATTTCAAGCACAATTCTCCATAGGGAAATATAAGGTTTTCTCTCTCTTTCATATTCTCCATAGATTGATTCAATTGTGCATTAACCTTTTGGTTGATCAAATTGGATCTCTCCTTTGGGAATTTGGATTTAGGAGTGAATCTCATATTTATGCCATACATTACATTTGAATAGGTGTGATTCCATTTTAACCCTATTCAAGTACTTTCCAATCTTTAAATTCACATAATAGTGTTCAATTACCAGGAGTGTATGCTCATCTTTGATCCATGAAATCTGATAGGGCTTCAGATGTACCAACCTTTCCAACTACAATTTTGTGACCATCTCTTCAAGTATTAGATTCTGTGAGATACCATTGTCAATGATTACCTTTGAAACTTTATCAAAAACTCTACATCTGGTTTCGAACAAACTTTTCCTTACCAGATCTTCCTTTTTTCTTTCATTCCACAGTGCTCTCCTTACCATCAAGTTATTTCTTTCTCAAGTTCATTTGGTGACTCTTCTTGCACCAAAGCATTTCTACTACTACCAGCCTTCTTACTAGTATGTTTACACTCAAAAGATCTATGTCCTTCTCAAAAATTGTAACAAGTTCCTCAGAAACTTCCTCTACTATAACCACCTCAGTAGCTACTACCTCTACCTCTAGATGAACTTTCACCTTTCCACTCGGTCTTGCTTTTGTCCAGATTTGTCTTTTCTGGTTCAGATCTACTATTTTCACCATTAGATCTACCTCTTCCTCGAACTTCAAAGAAAATTGATAAGCCTCTTCAATGTTCTCCAACTTGACCATACTAATTTCCTCTTGGATGGAAACTCTAAAACCTTTCAAGTACCTACCAATTCTTTCCACATCATCTTCATTATGTCCAGATCTGATATCTAATCTATATAATTCCTTAGTATACTCCTTTACCAAGCTATCTTTCTATTTAAAGCTTTGCATTCACCGAACTAGGTTAATTTGATGATCACAAGGTAAGAACTTTCCTTTCAACTTATTCACCATTTTATTCCATACCTTGATTTTGTCTTTGCCTTTCCTCTTCCTATCCAATTGCAGATGTTCCCACCATAAGGGTGCATGAATTTTCAATTTTGTGGTTGCAATCTTCACCTTCTTCTCTTTAGGAATGTTTTCATACTTAAAATACTTTTCCATCTCAGTGATCCAGTCCACCAATTCATTAGAATATAGATCTCCACCATACTCAGGAGGATTGAAGTGTGGTGTAGACTTCAGACTTGTCAAAGCATTCAAAACTCTTTCTTCACCTTGATCCATAATAGGTGTAGGTTCTTCATTCACCTGTTCTTTTTCAACTTCATCATCACTAACATCTTCAAGATGTATGCCTCTTCTCTGGGCTGTTTCAACAACTTCTAATCTAGCAGCAATATGCCTTAGCATATCTATCCATCCTAGATCTACATCTCACCTCCCAAAAACCATCTTGACAACCCTCTACAATTGTAGGTCAGATCGCAATCTGCTACCCCACAACAATCAACTAGGGCTTCAAGAGGAGCCTACAAACCTAGATCCGTAGACCTAGATCAAGATTTCACCCCACTCTGATACCACTTGATGCAAGGTAGGGAGAAAGAGGGGATAACCAATGGCACACCCTAATGATCCAAGCCTACTCAACACATGCAAAAGAAACAAACAACAATAGTGAGAGAGAGAATGTCAGAACTTTCATATATTTTCATTAAATAGAACCATACATGTCGTTCTATAAGGCCTTCCCAGTTAGGGCTAGATATTACAATGATTTTAGAAGTCCTCAAACATGAAAGGATCTATCAAAATCTCTAATTCTATCTTCTACCAAACTCCTATAAAAAACTACCTCTAAACTACAACCAAACAACTACATTTATAAAAGATTCTACCGAACTATGTCAGCCTGCAGATCCATAATCAACAGAAGGAACAGTCAGATCTGGGATCAAACACTTTCCAATGATGGATTCAAACATTAAATCCATGACCCAACATAAATGCACAAGTCACCCACAACAAAAACTAAAACTAAACCCATCGATGAGCAAGATAACCAAGCAGCAGACAAGCAACATCGAGTGTTAGTGAAAATAACCGACCGCCCAAGAGATAACCGACCACACTTGATAACTAAAGGAAACCAACCAACTACCAACCAAATCGGTCAAAGTAGGAACCAAACAACACAAACAAATGCCAAATTGTTTTGTTTGTTTTGTGACATAGGATTTCCAAGGACCCAAGATGCTCCTGCATCACATTTTCATTATTGCTTGGACCTTTTCAAGGTTTACCTCTATTCCTTTTTTTGAAATGATATAACCAAGTAGTTTTCATGAGGTGACACCAAAAGCACATTTTTTTGGGTTTAACCTGAGCTAGAATTGTTCCATTCTATCAAATATTAAACTCAAGTCTACAATGTGTGAATTCCTCTTTTTAGACTTAGCCAAGGTATCATCCACATAATATTCCATGTTTTTATGCATCATATCATGAAAGATTGTGGTCATAGCTCTTTGATGGGTAGCTCATGCATTCTTTAATCCAAATGGCATGATGTTTCAAAAAAACATTCCCCATGTGCATGTGAAGGAAGTATTTTCTTGATCTTTAGGTGCTATTTTGATTTTATTATACCCTGAGAAACCATCTATAAGGGAGTACATTTTATAGCCCGTCATCATGTTGATTATCATGTCTACGTTAGGGAGTGGAAATTCATCTTTAGGACATGGTTTATTGAGATCTTAGAAATATGTGCATACATGAATGGATTTACCATGTTTAGAAATAGGAACAATATTATATATCCATTCATCATAATCAATATCCCTTATGAATCAAGTTCTCAACAATTTTTCTAATTCTTCTTTGACCAAAAGTTCTAAGTTTGGATGCATCTTTCTTAACTTTTTTTTACTACATTGATACCAGGAGCTATAGATAGATGATGCATAATGAGATTAATTTCAAGTCTTGGCATGTCTGAATATGTCCAAGAAAAATTTATCTTTTTTTCTTTTGAAGAATTTAGTGAACTATTTTTTGTCCTCTACTGTCAAAGTTTGAGCTAAATGTACAAGATGAGGTGGTTTATTCAAGTACCAAGATTGAAAACTTGTGTCGGCTCTATTAATTATAAAGATATTTCTTGTAAATAACTAGGCAGACCACTAAGTACCTCATCTTTAGGTGCCTCAAACAAGTTTTCACCCTCGGATACATCTTTTATTTTTACTTTTTTTGGTTTTGATACTGCCACAAAGTGGTTTTTGCCATCAGAACATATATTATTTTTCATTTTTATTTTTATTTTTTGATTAAGGTACTTGATATCTATTTCTTTCATATGTTTCCTAGTTCACTGGTGGAAGAAACCACAGGTTCAATGGCGTTAAGGTATAAGGAAATTTCATAGTCATCCTCGAAGATAGGTAATGCAAGTGGAAAATTTTGTTGCAACCAATCATTAAGTCTAGATGTATCAGTGGGAGGGAAGGGATGGGTTCCAAGGTATTAATGTAAGGGGAATAATTTCTAGGGAAAATATATTGAAAGCTTATAAGGTCTCTTTCAAAAGTACCTAGATCGATTTGATTCCTAGCATTTTCGACTTGGTCAACAAGAGTGATATCTAAGTTTGACTCATCAAGCCCTACGGGTGAATCATCTACCACTTTTTTATTATTATTATAGGTATGGATCAAATCTATCCTAAGTTCTCTTGACTCTAATGAGAGAGAATCCCATTTAGGTTCTTGTGCTTCAATATCTTTGTCTCTTTGTAGGAGTCATGCCATGTTCAACTTCTGATTCTTTGCTATGATGGGATGTATAAATTTCATCATCATGTTCAATTGAAGGTCCTTCTTCATTCCAAATAATATAAGTAGAAGGAATGAAGTTATTTTCATCTTGATCAGTGGTAAGAGTAGATAAATTTCCTTCTTCGGATTCATTTCTTTTAGGAGATGGGTCAAGTTGTTTGTTGGAGAATCCTAGTCCAATCTTATCCTTATATTTTCTCCCATTAGTATGACTCATAGGCTCAATCATATCATGTCTCTTGTCAATTAGAGGGACATGACTAGGATAACCCATTTTAGTTAAGAATTCATATCATTTTTCATATTTTTTAGGAGGTATTGTAGTATTAAGTTGTTGGCATTAAGCAGAATTGCCACTAGTGACAACACTTATTTGCATTCTGGATATAAACCGAGCAGATAGTGCAAACTGAGCAGACAGTGCAAACCGAGCAGACAGTGCAAACCGAGCAGACAGTGCAAACCGAGCAAGTTAGTACAAACCGATCAGGACAATGTAAACCGAGTAACATCTTGTCTACCGAGTCACCAGTACTTACCGAGTTCAATACCTACCGAGTGATCAGTATGAACCGTGCCTTCACTTCTACCGAGTGCATGACGATGCCGAGTAATGCAGTGAACGCCGAGTATCAAAAAGTCACCGAGTCAGTTTGAAGGAACCGAGTAACTACTTGGGCCGACTTAGTAGCACTTATGTTTATTTGTCAAGCCGACTGTGTAATTGTAATTGTAATTAATTGTTTGAGACTTGTATATAAACAATGTTGTAAAAAGATGAAAAATAATCAAGGAGAATATATGTGAAAGAAAAAGAAAGGCAGAGATAAGCGAATTGCAGAAGGCTTCAGAAGTATAAGGTTCAGCAAAGACAAATTCATCACAGAAGGTGATCAGTACATCAGAGAATCTCAATCAGCAATCCAGTTGCAAAGCAGAGATCTACTGTTTCATTCTAACAGGTGAATCAGTACTAAATCCTTTAACCAGGTAGACTTAACAGTCTTTGTATAAATCTCTTTACCGAGTGCATACTTCACTGTATGTTTGTAAATCCTTTAACAGGGTGGATTTAGCAATCCTTATTGCTCCTAACAGGGCAGATCATCAGAAGTGATCAAATTGTAAGCCTTAACCGGCCAACTTTATTCTGCAGTATTAAAGCTTTGTGGGTTTCATCCCCACCCCAGTTTTACTTTCTTTTGGAAGGTTTCAGGGTAACCAAATCTATGTGTCATTATTGTGAATGCTTTCAAGTTTAATGCTTTCTGTATGCAAAGGTTAAAAAGTAAAATACATGATAAATTAGAAGAAAATTTGGAGTTACTGATTCACCCCTCCCCTCTCAATAACTTGGTTAATTCCTGAATATTTCCAACAATTGGTATCAGAGTAGCATTGGTTCTCAAGACAAAGCTTAACTAGCTTGAGCAAAGATCCAGGACAATGGAGGTATTCAAACTGAACAAGGTGATTGAAAATGAAAAGCTAGATCTGGAAATGGCCATAGCTAAACTCAAAGAAGCAAAAGAACATCTTTCCCAATCCCTAAGGAGAAGGAAGGAACTTGCAAATCAGATGAATGATCAGAATTACATTGAAGAAAAGATTGAAGATCTTCTTCCCTCAAATAACTCAGATGAAGCAAACAATGCTATCAAAGAACTCCTAGAAAAGAATGGGTCTCTGCAGGAAGAAGTGAGAAAATTGAAAAGAGAACAAGAACTACACTCTACAAGATTCTGTGAGATCTTGGAACAAAGAAACAAGTTGAAAGATGAATTAGATGGAAGAAACATTGAAGTCCAAAACAAAACCCTTCAGCTAGAAAATCTAATTGATCAGATCTCTCATACAAATGAAGAAATTCTAAATCTAAGTTCAGAAGTAGAAAACACAAGAGAAGAACTAAGATCTGAAAAGGAAACCAATCTAAGATTGATGGATGACCTAAACACTGAAAAACAAATCAATGAAGGAATTCTGAAAAGTCAAGAAGACTTGAATCAGCTGTATGAACGAAATCTTCATAGGCAAAAAGGAAAAGCAGGACTTGGATACAAAGAAGAAGGCGAATCCTCTAAACAAGGTACTCAAAGAAATCAAAAACCTACTTGTAATCATTGTGGTAAAATAGGACATACTTCAAATAAATGTTGGAACAATAAAAAAGTAGAATTCAATGGAAAATGTTATAGCTGTAATCAACCCGGTCACAAAGCAAATGAATGCAGGGAAAAACCTAGATTCAGAGGTAATTGTCACAAGTGCAACAAACAAGGTCACAAGGCATCCGAGTGCAGATCCAAGACATTTAATCCAGCAGAACAAATTGTGAAAGCAATGTTTGGATGGGACTACAACACCTGGTGTAGATGTCATTACTGTGGAGAATATGGACACATTGGCATGAATTGCATAAAACATCATCTAAGGAAAAGAGATACTACAATAAGATGTTTCAAATGCACTAAACTCGGTCACATAGCCAGAAACTGCATGAATGCTAGTGAAATTGAAGAAGGAAAGAAGAATGAAGCAACTAAGGTCAGGAAACAGGTAAGACAAAAATGGATTCCTAAAGCTACCGAGAAATCCAGTCCAAGTAATGGAATGGATGGCTCTACCGACTCAAACTAAATTTCCAAGGAAGCACTGGAACTGTATTCTCATAGAGAAATCTCAAGCAGTTCCAGAACTGAAATTAAAAGAAAAGTCTAAATCAGCATGCAAGATGCAGTGAGATCATAGGGAGGTCGGTATAGTCTTCACCGAGAAAAGTCGGTATAGTCTTCACCGAGCAAGGTCGGTATAGTCTTCACCGAGAAAAGTCGGTATAGTCTTCACCGAGCAAGGTCGGTACCTGTCTTTACCGAGCGAGGTCAGAGCATTATGAATTCTCGAGTTCACCGAGTTGCGAAGTCTTTTCCGAGCAATTAATTCTTAGTGGGTGATAGTCTGTCAGAATTCCTACCCTAATTTGAAATGAGAATTAATGACAGTATTGTAAACAAAAAGCAAGTAATCGAACTCATTCTTCACCGCAAATCTTTAGCACTTTGAGAGCAGAAAACTTCAAGGGCAACCCGGCGATTTAATACTTTTGCGAAAGAAATTTTCTGTGAGCTACCATGGCATCATCCAGCACTTCAGCGAAGAAAGGATCTGATATGTTAGTCCAAGGGGAGTGGAAAGCACCAGATTTTAAGATCGTGCCCGCTATTGCAGCAGCCCTAGATCCGAACGGAGCTCAATCTCAGATTCCTCCTAAGGTACTGCTTATCAACGATATCCGTAATCATTTTAACTGTTCAATTCAAGAAATGGGAAATCTAGAACTAGACATTGTGCGTGAGGAACTATGTGTGGATGGTATTTTGAAACCCGAGCACAAACATCTGGAAGATAAGGGTTTAGTTCACATTGCACATCTTCCTCGAAACTTTCGAGATAAATGGGTTAGGTACATTCTCAGCCGAGTACACGATGGAAAGATTTGGCTTGAGCAACCTATTGAGATCACAAAGAAAATGATTCAACAAGTCACCGGTCTTCCCATGTTGAACAAAGCTAAAACTACCAAAACCCTAGGTCGGACAGAACTAGAGAAGAAAACCCTAGCCGAGTGGGATGGTAGAGGCATGAAGGTTAGCAGCATTACCGACGCCAAACTGAAGTTTGGTACACATATCATTTCCCACAAGATTTACAGTTCTAGTCGACAGAACAGTGTCTCCTGTGAAGCTGTTGACCTAGCATACAAAGTGGTCAAAAACAACTTGACATTTGACCTAGCAGACTTATTGTTGAAACAGTTTAACAAGAACATGGAAAGCATCAAAACTTCCAAAAAAAATCCATGTAAGTTTGGATCCTTGTTAGTCTGTTTATTCTTCTATGTTCAGAAATTCTTCCCTTCTAAAGGAAAAGTTGTATGGAGAAAAGATGTGCCAGTGCTCTATGAAATAAATGAATACATTGCAGAAATGGGCGAAAACTTTGAAAGCATCATGGATAACTATTTTGAGTCTTTCAAAGAGAAAATGAATGACAGATTCCGGATTCCACAGAAGTTGGTGGAAGATTACAAAGATGACATCTGTTTTATGGTAGATTGTGATAATGTGTATATTCAAGCAGTTAAACCAAGAACTGTATATGTAAAACCTCTTCCTTATGAGGTAAATATTGATGAAACCAAGAATATCATTGAAGCTCTTCTAAATCAGCCTGTCAATCCCAAAGCTCCATATTTTGGAACATATGATGAAGCTAAGGTGAGAATTGAACTAAGCATAAAGCTTCCACAGGTGGTAAACAAAGGAAAGAAGAGGATAGCCAAAATGCAAATGATAACCGAGGACAAAGAAGAAATAGATGAAAAAGAAGGAGAAAAGGATGAGAAAACAGAGGAACTAGAACCTGCAAAGAAGAAAGGAAAAGTTTTCATCACTAAGGCATCTGTGCCTCCCACTGCTGTGTTTACAAGGAGAAATACAAAAGGCAAGGCAGACAAGGCAGAAAAGGCAGATAAAGACATAGTATTCAAAAGGCCTCCTCTAACCCTTCAAGAAAAGCTCAAACTCTTTAGAGATGGATCAGGATCTAGAGTAAGTAACATAAAATCCTTGAAATATGAAACCATATCGGAAGCAGAACAAAAGGAAATAGAAGATGCTGTTATTGAGAAGATGGGACAGTGGAAATACTCTCCTGAAGAAATTACCCCACAGATTCCAGCAGTTCTATTGAATCCAATAAGAATGAGATGGAGCAATGCAAGGAAAACTGTGATAGACATATATGATCAAAACCTGAGACAGTTGATGCCGAGCTTGAACAATGATGAAGTAAAGAAGGCAGTAAAAGAAAATGAAAATAAGATGACATTGAAGTTCAATACTTGTTTGATTTTGATCAACAATATTGAATCGGTTGTGAAGGCTGCAAAAGCCACATGGAAGAACATATACCACCTTCACCAACTGAGCATTGAAACTGTAATAATAAAGGATATTGAAGATGACAGCGATGAACAAGAAGAAGACACCAAGGTAGATGATACTGTAAGGATAGCAGCAGAAGTCATTGCATCCCTTCCTACCTCTCCAGTGAAAATCTCTACATCCAGCCCAGAGACACCTTCAAGCATGGTTGTGACAACTTCCACATTTGTCCAATCATCCCTAGCAACATCAGAGGCAGCTACCATTTCTTCTACCGAGCTGCAGTCTCCTGTACCAGTAAGTTTTCTAGCTTTTGAATCTTCAAGTGTAAATATTTTAAGTTCTCCAGTAGAAAGTATACCAGTGTCAATAGCCAGCCCTACTTTATCTACTGTCACTACTACAAGAGCATTAAGTACAGATAAGCCTAAGGCTCTACCGAGTATAAAATTTTTGGGTAAAAATATAGTTGAGGATATAGACCTAGACGAAGAGATAGAGATTCCTACATTAGATTTTGCAAATCTCTCAGCAGACCAGATGCAGAATATAGGTGAGATCCTCCAAAGGAAAGCAAAACAAAAGAAGCTTAAAGAGGAGAGAGACAAGGAGTATCAAATCATCAAGGATGCTAAGGACATTTTGTCTGATGCATTAGGCATTAAAGTAGACTCCTCCCAGCATGTTTTGTTACAATTAGCAGAGGCAGTTGAGAAATACAATGAGGACTCATCCGGGATAGAAAAGTTAGTTGAAAGAGCCGAGAAGAGATTCAACAATAAAGTGCTTGAGCACATTGCTCAGCACATAGCTATTAACCAAGTGGAATTGTCTTCAGTTTTGTCTAACATAGAGTCTATTTATTCGAATGCTACCTCTCTTTTGGCCAGACTATGCAATTTTGCCGAGTTCACAAAGGATGTTAAAGATAAAATGAATAAAATGGATGAGGATATGAAGATTAGCATACAGAAGCTGCAACTTGAACCAAGTTCAAGCTCTGCTCATCACATGAAAATTTCACACCTATCTAATATGCAGTCTGATCTACTAAAAGAAGACTCAAGGATCCGGTCCACACTGTTAGACATCCAACACATGATCCTTCCCATCATGAATACAATGTATAAGCACATTGAACATTCCAGAACATTGATTCATGACAATCAGTTCTCTATAGCAGATCACATGATTGAACTCTCTGCAGAAGTCCAAATTGCTATACAAACATGTAAAATCCTGCAAGAAAGTTGGGACAGAACCCTGGCACTAATAATGAAGGTACATTCTAATTTCTTATCAAATTTTGGATTCTCTCTGTAAATAACTTGTATATGCACCTTTGGCATTATCGTCAAAAAGGGGGAGATATGTATAGAAGGAGAGATATGTATACTGTATAGATTTGTATAAGGAACAGTTAGCACATTGAAAGGGGGAGACAATGTATAAAGCCCTATAACAAAGACAAATTTTGAAAAATCAAAAGCATGATTCGTGTATATAAATTTTGGCCAATAAGTGTTTTTGTCACTAATGCCAAAGGGGGAGATTGTTGGCATTAAGCAGAATTGCCACTAGTGACAACACTTATTTGCATTCTGGATATAAACCGAGCAGACAGTGCAAACCGAGCAGACAGTGCAAACTGAGCAAGTTAGTACAAACCGATCAGGACAATGTAAACTGAGTAACATCTTGTCTACCGAGTCACCAGTACTTACCGAGTTCAATACCTACCGAGTGATCAGTATGAACCGTGCCTTCACTTCTACCGAGTGCATGACGATGCCGAGTAATGCAGTGAACGCCGAGTATCAGAAAGTCACCGAGTCAGTTTGAAGGAACCGAGTAACTACTTGGGCCGACTTAGTAGCACTTATGTTTATTTGTCAAGCCGACTGTGTAATTGTAATTGTAATTAATTGTTTGAGACTTGTATATAAACAATGTTGTAAAAAGATGAAAAATAATCAAGGAGAATATATGTGAAAGAAAAAGAAAGGCAGAGATAAGCGAATTGCAGAAGGCTTCAGAAGTATAAGGTTCAGCAAAGAAAAATTCATCACAGAAGGTGATCAGTACATCAGAGAATCTCAATCAGCAATCCAGTTGCAAAGCAGAGATCTACTGTTTCATTCTAACAGGTGAATCAGTACTAAATCCTTTAACCGGGTAGACTTAACAGTCTTTGTATAAATCTCTTTACCGAGTGCATACTTCACTGTATGTTTGTAAATCCTTTAACAGGGTGGATTTAGCAATCCTTATTGCTCCTAACAGGGCAGATCATCAGAAGTGATCAAATTGTAAGCCTTAACCAGCCAACTTTATTCTGCAGTATTAAAGCTTTGTGGGTTTCATCCCCACCCCAGTTTTACTTTCTTTTGGAAGGTTTCTGGGTAACCAAATCTATGTGTCATTATTGTGAATGCTTTCAAGTTTCATGCTTTCTGTATGCAAAGGTTAAAAAGTAAAATACATGTTAAAATTAGAAGAAAATTTGGAGTTACTGATTCACCCCTCCCCTCTCAGTAACTTGGTTAATTCATGTTCAATTGAAGGTCCTTCTTCATTCCAAATAATATAAGTAGAAGGAATGAAGTTATTTTCATCTTGATCAGTGGTAAGAGTAGATAAATTTCCTTCTTCGGATTCATTTCTTTTAGGAGATGGGTCAAGTTGTTTGTTGGAGAATCCTAGTCCAATCTTATCCTTATATTTTCTCCCATTAGTATGACTCATAGGCTCAATCATATCATGTCTCTTGTCAATTAGAGGGACATGACTAGGATAACCCATTTTAGTTAAGAATTCATATCATTTTTCATATTTTTCAGGAGGTATTGTAGTATTAAGTATGACTTCTTTGGGTTCTTTCCCTTTTTAGATCCATTCTTTGATAGCTTGTTCTTCTCTTTCATCTTCTAAAGGTACTGAAGACTGAACAAAAGTACCATATAAAGTCATAGCAGAAGATGAAGGTCTGTTATTTTCTCAAGGTTTCCTGTAAGAGTGCGGGGCAACTAGGAGTTTAGTAATAGAATCAAGTTGATATTCTCCCATTCAAAGGTTCATAATTTTTAATTTTCTCTAACAATAAGAGAGAGTGGTCTTCTTTTCATCAGAAGCCCTATTATTTGGTAGAAAGGTCTAAACAACAAGTCCATTAATGGACATGGAGTTATCCCTTGGGATGGAAATCTCGGTCCCGTTAAAAGGGATTTTTATACACTAATGATAAGTATAGGGGACCTCTTGCATGTCATGAATCTAGGGTCTTCCTAGTAGTCTATTATAGGGAAGAGGGATATCAAGGACTTGGAACATCACTTATTTTTCAATTGGACTAGCCTGAATAGGTAGTTCACAATTATTCCTTTAGAGGATCTCTTAACTTCATCATAAGCCTTGATAGTGATATTTTTTCTTGAATCAATAGTAAATTTTGATAGTCCCAATTGTTTGATTCCATTAAACTAATAGATATTTAACCCAACATAATTATCTATCAGCACACATTTGGCTTGGGTTCGATAGATTTGAATCTCAATGTGCAAGGAAAGGTAATGTGAAGCAGCGATTTGGTTGACCATAGTCTGGAATTGATCAGTGCCATTTTTCTTAGGGACATTAGCTTCTTGTAAAGCCTTCTTTAAGATTTCCCTATGTAGGTGATAATTCTAGTAAGTCAAATATTGAGGTTTGAGTAGGAGTCCACTAAAGTTGATTCACTAAATTGTAGCTAGACTTAGAAGTAGGGCTTTTCTTAGAGGAGGTTGTTTCTTTTGGATTTTATTGCTTTGAGGAATTTGGACCTTTCAGCATGACTTTGAGTTGACTTTTGGTAATAACATTAAGGCTCTCTAGGGGATTTTTACCTCTGAGCATTATCATGTGTCTGGTCTTATTTTAAGGTTGGGTTTTTATGGAAGAATTGGCACTTCTTAAGATGGCCTTGGGTACCTCATCAAGATTTGAGTCATATTTGGATCCATTATCCTTCACCGGGTTGAATCTCTCATCCATTGGTTCAAGAATGTTGATGATATTATCATTTTTTGTGTAGGTGTAGTTAATCTTAGCCCCTTCATCTTTCTTAGATATTGATGCCTCTCCTTTATCATATTTAGGGAATGGTTCGACCTTAAAGGCTTTTTAATAAGAATTCTTGACAAGACCATCTACTCCAAGTTTTCCACTCTCAATAAGGTCCTTAATGACATGTTTTTACCTTATTTAGTTATCATTATTAGGTCCTTTGTTATTATGATATTCATAGTAATGATTAAATCATTCCACCATTTAGGTTTTATCTTAGGTTCATAAGACTTAGAAAATTACATGTGATAATTTTTTTGGAAAGCAATGTCTTGAGTATCACATCATGCAATTCTCCCAAAGGTGTGAAATCACATTTAGGCTTAGGTATCCATGGAGTTCTTGTCTTGTTGGAGTCATTTCTTTTTGTAGCCTCTTGTTGGTGAGTTGTTAAAATAGTATTAGCTAAATTGACGAGAGGTTCCTTAGACTTAGTTTCATCAACAACACCATCAATGAAAACATGCTTATTTTTGTTCCAAGGTTTGATCTTATCTTTTTTGTATCCATTATTGATGTTGGATTTATCTTTACTCAAATTAATTTCACCTTTCTTGACAAAAACATCCTCTATGCGAAAGGCACTTTCAATCATGTCATAAAAAGTGAGGAAGACTTGCTTCCTAAGATCATAGTGTAATTCAGGAATAAGATTGTTGACAAAGATGTCAATATTTTCATTTTCAGGAAGTTGTCATGGATATCTTGAGTGAACCCTTCTCCATCTTTGTAGAAATGTGACAAAAGATTCTCCTTGCTTTTTCTTGATACTGTACAAGTCAAACATAGTTTTGGATGTTGAATATTGTGTGAGTATTGTTGCATGAATTTTTGCACAAGCTTATCAAAAGACTTAACTAGAGGAGTAATATTTTTAAACCATTCCATGACTTGTCCACTTAGACTCCTAGCAAAGATTTGCATAAGATAGGTGTTATCATGCATGAAGTCCATACTTAGAGCATAAAAATGCCTAACATGATCGTGAGGGTCTCCATTACCATCATAATTGTCAAATTTAGGGATATCAATATCCCTTAGGAAGGGAATCATGTATAAACTCTTGTCAAAAGGTAAGGCACATATAGATTCCACTGAAAATGATGATTTAGGTTTCTCTTCTTCTTTTCTAAAACTTGATATTTGGTGTCTCAAACTTTTTATTTCTTTTCTAGTGACTTCTAATTATGATGGTTTCCTTTTCTGAATCAAACCATCAATATCAAAGTTGTGTGAAATTTTTAATCCTTTTGAGGCTAAATGTAAAAAGTATTGGTCACCATTTTTTTCTAATGTTTTTAACATAAGCCTTTAGTAACGTTCATCTTGTTGAAAATTTGAAAGAGTTTTTCTTTAGTGATTTCCTAATCCTTATTCCCTATTCGAGAATAGGAAGACCTCAAAGGTGAATCACATCCATTGTGCAAAGATCTTGGGAGAGATCTAGGTGGTGAATTATTTCCATTGTTTTCATTGTAGAAATTACTATTAAATTGTTGAGCCAATCAGGAAGATTTTTTCCATGTATGCTTTCTTTTCAAACTTAATTCATCTTAGTCTCTCATTTTGCTCAAACATCTCATTGAGTTGTCTATTATTTTCTTCTCTAGACATGGTGAAAGATAGACTATTTTCAGATTTTGATGAGGCAATAGGTATCTCATAAGTGCTATCAAATGTTCTTCCAAAAGGATTAAACCAAAATTTGGTATTCTCCTCTTCTTTGTCAAAGATAAATTGAGGGTCTTTGTTGTGATGATGGTGATGTCTAGTAGGAAAGGGCAATTCATCAAAGCTAACTGTGGTTACTTTCCTTGGTCAATTTGATATCTATTTTTTACTGGCATGAATAAGAGTGTAAAGATCCAATTGAGATGACATAAGATGAATTGATATCTTTCCTAGAAAAAGAAAAGTGTTCACTTGTCAAAAAGAGAGAAAAGAGAATAAAAGAGATAGATCAAGATGACTTGTCATGAATTTCCCAAGTTACGTGTAAGATCCCTAGGTACAACACTTGTGACTTGAGTCAAAAGATAAAGCCAAGATAAGATAAGATAACCAAGAGAAGATAGACTATTTGGAATAATAGTCCACAATACAATTGAGAGGGGTAGTGAATCAGTTGTATAATAGAATATTAAACTTTCATCTTTAAGCTTGTCAATATCATATCCAATGAACATAATTAATGCCAACACAATAACACAATATTTTGGTTTCGGGGAAACCCTATTAAAGGTAAAAACCCCAGTGGGAATTAGCACCCACAAATGATGTATTGAGAGTATAGTAATCCTTGTTAGAAGATATAGCTCTGTTAGAATTTTATTGAAACATTACATTACATAGTCCTTGTTAGAGGACAGACCCTGTTAGGAGTCAAGAAAAAAAGAGAGGGCTCACTGCCCAAGGCCCACTACCCAAAGAAGGTTAAATCCACATTCAGAACTCACTAGTTCACAATAGGTGTATATAAAGAAATAAACAATCTTTTGAATTGTTTGCTAGCAACTGTCTTTGCTTGATTAGTTCTAATGAAGTCCACTAGTAAACCTGTGCTCTACATACAACACACACAAGCTGGTAGCTTTTCCAACTTCTCTATGTCACATTTACTCCATACACATCTTTTCCAAAGAAAATATTCTATATATATACCTTATTACAATTTACCATGATCAGGTCGGCCCATGACACTTTCCTAATTACAAATAATTACATAAAACCTTGCTAAGATACACACAGTATCTAAAATGATTCTACAATAATTACGTTACAATAATTAAGGATCGACATCCTTAATTTATGCTTGCCAAACAAAATGCACGCTTCATTCCCTGAGTCAGCTTCAGAATAAGCCATTGCTAGAGCACACACCACATATGATGTCACCAATCATTTTGTACCTTGTGCTAACCAATGAACATCCTTCTATTAGAATAACTAAGAGTGGGGTGAATCAATTAATCACTGTCCCAATACAAAATGTATAATCCAAAAAAAATACTTCAATTACTACTTCTTGTTAATTTAAAATACTTTTACTATTTGTGTATTTACCAATTATCAATCTAAAAATTATATCAATTACTAATCAAATAAAATATGCAACATGTAAATATGACATCAAAACAAACATCACAATCAACACATAACATGAGATTTAACGTGGAAACCCTGTGAAGGGAAAAACCACCTGGGACCGGCAACCCAAAATATTCTCTTCTGAAGTGAGGTCAGTGAACACCCAACCCTATTAAAGGTTACAAACACACTGTGAGGTTAGTGAACATCCAACCGGCAGTCACTCTAGAGTTGACAAGATAACAATGTTCATTCTATGAATGATACATAATAAGACTTTCTTAGTCCACTCGGTTAAGAGATTTGACTGTGTACAATGGTTAAATATGTAACAATAGGTGATCTGACTAAATACAACTTCAATTGCAAATTACAGATCAATGTTCAGCTCATATAAATCTTTCTGATCAATAAATCAATTCTATTTCAAACACTGTTCAAATTACTATCTGTCGGTATTTACTCTTTGTAGCTTGGTAATGCTCTGTAGTAAGGTTCTCCTTAACTAGTATGATCAGAATGCATGAAAAATTGTTCATGCGATGATTCTATAGTTTCCTTCTGTTCCAGCATCACACTCATGGTGAAATCTCCAGTCTCTTATATAGACATGTAAACCATTTTCTTCTGAGCTCCATCATATTTTTCCACTTAATCATATTCATTGATTTTTCCTCTTAAACATACCTTGGCACTTGTGTTAATAACATGTTTGATTCTCATCCTTTAGATCCTTCCTAAATTTTGTCAGACGTCCATCTGTGTAACAAACTTTATCTATTACATTGAATTCATACACTTGCCAGGTCATCAATCTTATTAGCTAAACTAA
Organism: Chamaecyparis obtusa; assembly: GCA_027943335.1. Classification (NCBI taxonomy): domain Eukaryota; kingdom Viridiplantae; phylum Streptophyta; class Pinopsida; order Cupressales; family Cupressaceae; genus Chamaecyparis; species Chamaecyparis obtusa. Next base: position 41,719 of record BSBK01014116.1, read on the forward strand.
TCATTTAGTTCATTCTGTTCTTCTTAGTTAACAAAGAAATACATCAGTGAACACAAGCTCGGTTAACACTATGCTCAGTATACACTACACTCCATCGATGTATACTAAATTGCTTCATCAACCGACAACACTGCTTTATGTCTTTCAGCTCTTTTCCTCATCATAGATGAATGAAACATAATCAAGTCAATAACATGCAGTCATAGACTCATCAAAAAGTTACTCAATGTATTCCTTATCCTCATCTGTCATATCCATCTTCCTCATGTAGATATTTTTGTTCTTCATCTCTTTCACTCCTTCACTACAGATGTTTCAGTATAGTAACTTACAAGATAAGTGTTGTCAAACTAGTTGACATCAATGACAACATAATACTAATTTAATCATATTACATATCTTATCAATCTTCTCAGTGATCTTAAATCATAGTTTCTTCAATCGGGTTCTAAATCAATTTTCTTAAGGTATCTTAAGATTATTTTAGTAGTGATCATGTGTGATTCTCTAGGATTAGCAAAAAATATAGCAACTATTCCTATAACATGTGCTATGTCTAGTCTACTATGAACTACATACATTATCTTAACAATCATTAATTGGTATAGTGTCTGGTTTACCTCTGTAGTTTCATCTTCCTTAGTCAATTTACATCCAATAGCCATCAGTGTTCCCACAAGTTTATCATCTTCCATGCCAAATGTTTTCAATACTTCTTTTATGTATTTAGACAGTGTGATGAATATCCCATCACTCTATTGAATCACTTGTAGTCCAAGAAAAAATTTAATCTCTCCGAACATAGACATATCAAATTCATTCCTCATATCATTAGCAAAGGCTTTACATATTTGATCTTGACCTCCAAATATGATATCATCCACAAATATCTCAGCAATAAGAATTGTATCATCAGTATCTCCTTTCATATATAGATTGTTGTTTTCACTTGTTCTTACAAATCCTATAGTTAACAAATAAATATGCAGCCTCTTGTACCAGGCTCTCGGTGCTTGCTTCAAACCATATAAATCTTTATGTAGTCTACATACCATATCTTTCTTTTCTGGATCAAAAAACCATTCAAGTTTTTCTATGTAGACTTCTTCTTCAAGTTTTCCATTCAGAAACGCTGACTTGACATCCATTTGATATACTTTGAATTTTTTGTTCGTAGCATATGCAAGTAGCATTTTGACTCCTTCCAATCTATCAATAGGTGCAAAGGTTTCACCATAGTCTATGCCTTCCTCCTGTGCATATTCTTTGCATACTAGTCTAGCTTTATTTCTTGTCACTTCTCCATTCTCATTCTGCTTGTTCCTGAATATCCACTTAGTACCGATAACATTCTTATCTTTAGGTCAGGGTACTAAGGTCTAGCTTTTTTTTTTTTCTATTTTTTCTATTTCTTCCTTCATTTCATTAACCCATTCATCATTCTATAATGAAACTTTCATATTTTTTGGCTCATAATCACAAACTAGACACGAACCTTATCTTTCTTTGCTCCTTGTTTGTATGCCAGCTTGCTTGTCTCCAATGATTTGTGATTTAGGATGGTGTATTATATCAAAAATTTCTAGTATCCTATCTCTCCTTTCCTATTCATCCTGTGTAGATTTATTTGTTTTCTTGGTAGGGCCATTCTGCTCATCGATTTTTCTTTCCTGTTGTTCGGTATTATTTTCCTGTTGACTAGTTATCATAGGCTGAGGCTTTGGTAGATAATCTAGTTGTTCAATGTAATTGAATCTACCATAGTCTTCTGGTTCCTTTGCACTTTCCTCTATGTTCTTTTCATCAAAATCATCAACATGGACGTTAGTGCTTTCAATCATTTTATTAGTAGTTTAATCAGACATTTATATGCTTTTCTTTTACTATAATATCCTAGGAATATCCCTTCATCACCTTTTGAGTCAAATTTTCCATTTCTCTCATCTTTCAGAATAAAAAATTTTCTTCCAAAATTTTTGAAATAACTTACAGTAGGTTTTTGTCCAAACCACAACTCATAGGGTGTCTTGTTGGTTTCCTTCTTCAATTGCACTTAGTTAGGCACATAAACTATTGTACTAACTTCTTCCCTCTAGTATGTCTGAGAAACATTTTTTGTAGCATCAATGTCCTAACACTATCAATTATTAACCTATTCCTTCTTTCAATAATGCCATTCTACTAAGGTTTCCTCGGTGTAGAAACCTATCTTTTAATACCATGCTCATTACAGAAGTTAGTAAATTCATCAGAGATAAATTCACCTCCTCTATCAGATCTTAGGAATTTCAATTCCTTTCTAGTCTCTTTTTATACCTTATCCTTATACCACTTAAACATCTTAAATGATTCAGATTTTTCTTTTAAGAACATAACAGTCATCAATCTAGTATAATCATCAACAAAAAGAATAAAGTATTTATCACCATAGTAACTCTGAGTTCTCATAGGACCACATAGGTCGGTATGAAACAACTCAAGTATCTTCTTTGTTGAGTAATCCTTACTTTTGAAACTAGATTTATTCATCTTACCTTTTTGGCATTCATGACACATAACATGATCTAGTTTTGACAAGTTAGGCAGCCCTCTAACTCTTTTCCTTTTACTAATCTTAATCATGTTATCAAAGTTCACATGGCATAATCTTTTATGCCACAACCAAGCATCTTCATTTTTCATCATCAAGAAAGAAGGCCCATCAGTATCAAGATAAAATAGATTACCTCTTGATTATGCTCTAGTTCCAACTAGTCTTCCTCCATGATCAAAGATTTTCACTTTCTTGCTCTCAAAAGTAACTCAGTGACCTGAATTATTCAACTATGCCACACTTAACAAGTTATAGTTCAATCCATCTACCCAATAAGCATTATCACATTTTATCATATCATTTATCATTAAGGTTCCTTTACCTCTTACCATATAGGGTGTCATTACCCATCTTAACTGATCTACCATTATATTCTTCAAGTTTATCAAACTTCTCCTCATCACTAGTCATGTGATGTGTATAGCCACTGTCTATGATCCATGTATTATTTTTGTTAGCTTTAGAGATCAGTGCTATTTCTTCTTCTTCCTCCAAGTCATCTTTCATAGCAACAAATACAACTTCTACATCATCATCATAATCAAATTCAGATTCATTATCTTCAGCTATGAAACATACCTTTTTCCCTTTATCATTGTTGTCTCAGTTATCTTTGTTGTGTCGATAGCCTCTATTGAATCTTCTCCCATAGCTTCCTTCAGATCAGTCTTTGGTTTTATCATCATCTTTCTTATGTGGACATCTAGCAATGATGTGGCCAACCTCTTTACAATTAAAGCATGTTAAAGGTAGCTTACCTTTATACCTTCCTTTTCCTTTGGGTAATCTTCTGGCCATAAGAGCTTCAAGTTCATCAAGCTCATCATCGATATTACTATCACTATCATTTTTATTATTCATGCTAGATGTACTAATCTTCAGAGAAGACATGAAAGAGGACTCAAAAAATGGTACAACACTATTATGAAAATTATTTAATTCAAAGGTTGTAAGTTTACCAATCAGATTGTTAAGTGTAAGTACATTACTAGATGTAGACCTTGTCTCATGGATAGAAGATATTCTGATTGCGTAAACTAGTAGTAAGGTTCTGAGTATTTTGCTAATAATTGTTTCTTCTCTAATTTATCCATCAGATGCTCTAATAGCATGTAATACCTCTTTCAATCTATTTGTATATTGCACAATATTCTTACCTTCTTTCATCTTCATATAATCAAATTGGCCTCTTAGGCTTTCTACTCTAGCCCTTTTAACATTTGCATCTCCACTGTAAACTTGAGAAAGTTTATCCCACATGGCTTTTGTAGTAGTGCAACTTTTGATATCTTCAAATTCGACATCGGTGAAGGTAGGAGCAAGTTCCATCATAGTAACATTGTGTTCATGCATGTCTTTCAATTAATCAAGTGTCAGGGGACCTGGTGTCGGTTCTATATAACCATTCTCCATCAATTCTAGTGCATCATTCCCAATTCTAGATATGTGCAACTTCATCCAGCTCTGCCACACTATGAAGTTCTCTTTGTTCAGCTTTGGCACTTCCCTCTTATACATTTTGAGATATTTTTACTAAAGTCCTTAAAACTCTATTCAAAGAAACCAACACTCTGATACCAATTGTTAGAATAAATGAGAGGGGGGTGAATCAGTTAATAACTGTCCCAATACAAAATATATAATCCAAAAACAAATACTTCAATTACTGCTACTTGGTAACTTAAAATACTTTTACTATCTTTGTATTTACCAATTATCAGTCTAAAACTTATATCAATTACTGATCAAATCAAATATGCAACATGTAAATATGACATCAAAACAAATATCACAACCAACACATAACACAAGAGATTTAATAGGGAAACTGTGTGAAGGGGAAAACCACTTGGGACCGACAAACCAAAATATTCACTCTTTTGAAGTGAGGTCAGTGAAGACCCAACCTTGTTAAAGGTTACAAACACATTGTTAGGTGTGACCTTGTTAGAGGATTTAAGACCAACCGTTATCATCCAACCAACAGTCACTCTGGGGTTAAATATGTAATATTAGGTGATTTGACATAATACAACTTCTATTGCAAATTATAGATCAATGTTTAGCTCATACAAATCTTTATGATCAATAAATCAATTCTATTTCAAACATTGTTCAACTTATTGTATGTCGGTAATTACTCTTTGTAGCTTAGTAATGCTCTACAGTAGGGTTCTCCTTAACTAGTATGATCAAAATGCATGAAAACTTGTTCACATGATGATTTTGCAGTTTCCTTCTCATTTGGCATCACACTCATTGTGAAATCTCTAGTCTCTTATATAGACATGTAAACCATTTTCTTCTGCTCCATTAGATTTTTCTGTTCAATCATATTCATTGATTTTTCCTCTTAAACATACCTTGGCAATTATGTCAATAACACATTTGATTCTCATCCTTTACATCCTTCCTGAATTTTGTCAGTCGTCGATTTGTGTAACAAACTTTATCTGTTACCTTGAATTCATACACTTGCCAGCTCATCAATCTTATCAGCTAAACTAATCATTTAGTTCATTCTATTGTTCTCAATTAATAAAGAAATGTGTTGGTGAACACAAGCTTGGTTAACACTATGTTTGGTATACACTACACTCTGTCGGTGTATACTAAATTGCTTCATCAACCGACAACACTGCTTTGTGTCTTTCAGCTCTTTTCCTCATCATAAATGAATGAAACATAATCAAGTCAATTACATGAAGTCATAGACTCATCAACAAGTTACTCAATGTATTCCTTATCCTCATCTATCATATCCATCTTCCTCATGTAGATATTTATGTTCTTCATCTCTTTCACTTCTTCACTATAGATGTTTCGGTATAGTAACTTTCAAGATAAGTATTGTCAAACTAGTTGACATCAATGACAACATAATACTAATTTAATCATATTACATATCTAATCAATCTTCTTGGTGATCTTAAATCATAGTTTCTTCAATCAAGTTCTAAATCAGTTGTAGTTCATCACCTTCAGTACATTTTCCATCATCCTTCAAGTTCACATACATTGAATCCAGATCCTCTAAAAGCTATACCAAAAACCTAGAGACTAACTCTGTCAATTCTCACTGTCATAGTCTAGTGACCAGTCTTTACCAAAATAGTTGTAACTCTCTTAATATGAAATATCTAATGATTCAATCTCAAATATAAGATTTCAACATCCACCTTAACTCTCATCTAACTTTGTAGCACCCGAAACATTCATACAATGTCTGTGCACTGTGATTACCAGTCTGGGTCCTTTGTAAAAGCATATGTTGACATCAGTGACAAAACACAAATGATAATACTATGAGTGCCCATTCAATAATGTGGTGATTAAACATATTAAATTTCTCAAGCACCACCCATGCATTCATAATATCCAATAATCTCCCCCTTTGGCATTGATGTCAATATATGGGAAAATCTTATCCCAAAGTTATATCAATCCAAAGGTCCTTAAACTGAACAATATCCCCATATAGTGAGGATTTTCTCATAGCAACACTCCCCCTTTGACAACAATGGAAAAGGGTTCCATGAGGCTTTGACTACCTTCATAGATAAACTTTCTTCCACAATCAATCCCCCTGAGGAGTAGATCCTTGCATCCAGTCCAGATAGTGATAAGGCTCTAAATACCTCTGGACTGAAGCATCTCTACATCATTTAGTTCTTACTGGGAGGGGCCTGAACCCCTAGCATACCTCTGAGATTTTCAAAGGTGTCTTTTGGTAGTGGCTTTGTGAAGATGTCTACAATCTTCTCTTTTGTACTGATATATTATAATTTGATTTCTTTTTCTACCACCTTGTCTCTCAAGAAGTGATACTTGATAGAAATATGTCTAGTTTTGGAATGCATCACCAGATTCTTTGACATATTTACTGTATAGGTTTTATCACAATGGATAATCATAGGCTCTTCAAAACTTATTCCAATGTCTATCAGCATTTGTTTCATCCAAATAATCTAAGTGCATTTTATAGAAGCAACAACATACTCTGATTCAGAAGTAGATTATGCTATACAATCTTGTTTCTTACTTAGCCAAGAAACCAACTTTTTGCCAAGGAAAAATGCACCTCCACTAGTACTTTTTTTGTCATCAATATTCCCTGCCCAATCAACATTAGTATAGGCATTAAGTTCAAAGCTATAATTTCTATCATACCACAAGCCATAATCTATGGTTCCTCTTAGATACCTCAGTATCCTTTTCATAGTAGCTAGATGTGTTTCTTTGGGTTCTACCTGATATCTAGCCACAATTCCAACAAAATTAGCAATATCTAGTTTGGTGTGAGTCAGATATTATAGTCCTCCAACAATTGATCTATACAAAGTCTAAAAAACACACTTTGATTCATCATCAATTGTTATCTTGTTACCAGTCACCATGGGTGTTCCTACTGATTTACAATCCTCCATTCCAAATTTCTTAAGAAATTCTTTGAGATACTTGGTCTGAGAAATGAAAATACCATTCTCATTATGAGTTATTTTCAATCCAAGAAATAATTTCATTTCACCCATCATGGACATCTCAAATTCACTTTCCATTTCCTTAGCAAATTTTTGACATAGATCATCATTACCTCCAAAGATAATGTCATCCACAAATACTTCTACTATTAGGATTCCATCTTTAGTAGTTCTTAAATACAAATTACTGTCTGCATTACCTTTTTTGAATCCAATCAAGTAGATACTTGTCTAACCTTGGATACCAAGCCCTAGGAGCTTTCTTCAACCCATATAGGGCTCTCTTCAATTTGCACACCATGTCTTTGTCTTCACATAGAGGAAGTCCATCTGGTTGTTCTATATATACTTCTTCTTCAAGATCTCCATTCATAAATGTAAATTTAACATCCATTTGATATACTTTGAAGTTTTTATGTGTAGCATAAGAGAGGAATAATGTTACTAGCTCTATTGTAGAAATAAGAGAAAATGTTTCTTCAAAGTCTATGCCTTCTTGCTGTGAGTATCCCTTACACACTAGTCTTGCTTTATTCCTTACAATAGTTCCTTCTTCATCCATTTTGTTTCTAAAGACCCGTTTTGTTCCTGTAACATTTTTATTTTTAGGTCTAGGAACCAATTCCCAAGTATTATTCTTCTTTATCTAATTCAATTCTTCTTTCATGGCATTTATCCAAGATTCATCTTTAAAGGATTCATCTGCAGTTTTTGGCTCAACTTGAGAAATCAAACAAATTTCTTCTCTAACTTTTGATCTAGTTAGCACTCCTTCACTGGTATTGCCAATAATTTGATTTCTAGGGTGGTTATTTTTTATGTACCTTGGAGTTTTAGGAGTCTTAGTAGTCTTTCTTGTGCTAGCATCACAAGCCTCTTTTTCACTTTCTTCCTCAAGAAGTTCTTCTTTTGTAGCAGTAGTGGTTTCTTTCATTTCTAAAATCTAAATCTTGTCATACATTCTTTCTTGTATCTAAAATTTCTCATCTATTCTTACATTATTACTTTCAATCATCTTCCTCAATCTCAGATTGAAACATTTTTTTGCCTTTCTTTTAATAGAGTAACCAAGGAAGATTCCTTCATCACTTATAGCATCACATTTCCCTATCTCATCTTCCCTCTTGATATAACATTTGCTACCAAAAATTATGAAATATTTTATAGGAGTATGATCAAACCATAGTTCATAGGGAGTCTTACTTGTACCTTCTCTGATTTTAATTTTGGTCAATGTGTACACTGTTGTTCCAACAACCTTTCTCCAATGTACATGAGATACATTTCCTTCAATCAACATTGTCCTAGCAGCAACAAGTATAGTCTTGTTTCTTTGCTCTTCTATCCCATTCTGTAGCGGAGTCCTAGGAGCAGATGTTTGTCTTTTTATCCCTTTCTCTTCACAATATGAATTGAATAAATCTAATTTAAACTCTCCACCTCTATCTGATCTTAAAGATTTTATTTTCAATCCTTATTCATTCTCTAATTTTTCTTTAAACAACTTGAATTTATCAAATGCTTCTGATTTTTCTCTCAAATAAGTAACCCACATCATTCTAGAAAAGTTATCAATAAAGAGTATAAAATAACTTTCACCATAGTATGACTTTGTTCTTGTAGGCCCACATAGATCTGTATGTACCTGATCCAATTTCCCTTTTTATTAAATGATTTTATTTTATGATTGCTTCTAGTTTTCTTTCCCATAACACATTCTTTGCATACAGTGTTTGAGGGTTTCACAATCTTTAGTAGATCTCTTATTGCATTAGCCATACTTGCCTTCACAATGTTATCAAAATTAACATGAAAAAATCTTCTATGCCATAACCAAATGTCATCTACCTTCTCACCAAAACAAGAGGCTCCACATGTGTTTAGTTTTGATACATTACCTCTAGATTTTGAACCAGAAGCAATCAGTTTTCCTTCCTTGTTCTTGATAAAGAATTTACCATTAAAAAAACTTAACTAAAAATCTTTATCCATTAACTATCTGACACTCAACAAATTATGTTTCAGTCCTTCAAAAAGTAGTACATTGTATGTATTAGTTTTTCCATCCAGAGTAATGGATCCTAATCCTATGATGGATTTAGGGAGATTGTCCCCAAACCTCACAATACCTCCATCATAATTCACTAATCTAACAAACTTGTTCTTATCACTAGTCATGTGATGAGAACATCCACTATCAATTATCCATTCAGTTTTCTTGTCAACACTTGATACTAATGCTTTTTCTTCATGTACTAGTTCATCTTTAATAGAAACAAATCCAATCTCTTCATTATCTAAATCATCATTATCAAAGATTCCTTCACTAGCATAATCACATTCTTTATCCCTTCTAATCTTTGCATAATCAGGTTTTTACTTAGAAACTCTTGTAGGACATCTAGATGTAAAATGCCCTATCTTATTGCATGAAAAACATTTGAAAGGTAACTTTCCTTCAAATTTTCCCATACCCCTTTTTTCTCTTCTAGCAATCAATGCAACAAGTTCTTCCATCTTTCTTTCTTCTTCCATTATCTTTTCCCATTCCTCAGCATACTCACCAAGCTCTTCTTTTAGGTCTTCTTTTCTTGTGCTTAGAAATGTAGATACTTTCTTATGTGCAGATACCCTAAATGTAGATTCAACTTTAGGTGTAGCTTCTCCTAATTGCATAGCTTCAAAAGTAGTTAACTTTGCAATCAATATTTCTCTGCTAAAATTCAGAGTCAGGGGTTGCCTTGAATTTGTATATAGTAGTCAGTGATCTGAGGATCTTCACAATAACTTCCTCTTCATCATAAGTACCTCCACAATTTATGATTCCAACTACTGCTTTGGTGACCCTTTGAACATAGGCTCTAATGCTTTCATCCTCATTCATTTGTAGCTTCTCCATCTTTTTTTTCTAGTTTTGTAACTTTTCCTACTTGGTATATTTATCCCCTTCACTTAATGCTTCTAATCTATTCCAAATTTAGCATGTTGAATCTAAGTCTTTAACTTCGGTGAACTCACCTTTAGATAGTGCATTGATCACTACTTCCCTTGTGACCATGTTATCTGAAAATAACTTCTCCTCATCATCAATAGCAGATGGAAAATCATTATCAGTCTTCAGGGTTACCTTCTTCTTTGTAATCATCTAGTAGTCTATGCCTAAATAGAACAAGTGTGTTCACATCTTCTTCTTCCAACTGTCAAAGTTTTTAGGATCAAATTTAGGACCATCCTTCCTATAGAGTGCCATCTCCAAGATTACCTCAAGATGTTAAGCTTTCTCTCTGAGGACCATAAGCTCTGATACCAATTTTTAGGAATAAAAATCCACAATACAACGGAGAGGGGGGTGAATTAGTTGTATAAGAAAATATTAAACTTTAATCTTTAAGCTCTTCAATATTAGATCCAATGAACACAATGAATGCCAACACAATAATACAATATTTTAGTTTTGAGGAAATGCTATTGAAGGTAAAAAACCAAGTGAGAATTAGCACCCACAAATGATGTACTGAGAGTATAGTAATCCTTGTTAGAAGATATAACCCTATTAGGAGCTTATCAAAAAATTATAGTACATAGTCATTGTTAGAGGATAGACCATGTTAGGAGTCAAGAAAAAAAGAGAGGGCTCACTGCCCAAAGAAGGTTAAATCCACCTTTAGAACTCACTAGTTTGCAACAAGTGTATATAAAGATATACATAATCTTTTGAACTATTTTCCAGTAACTATCTTTACTTGATCAGTTCCAAATAAGTCCACCAGTAAACCTCTGCTCTACATATAGCAGACATGGGCTCACAACTTTTCCAACTTTTGTATGTCACATTTATTCCATCCACATCTTTTCCAAAGAAAAGATTCTACATATATATCTTATTACAATTTACCATCATCAGGTCGAGCCATGAGGATTTTGTAATTACAAAAAATTACATAAAAACTTGCTAAGATACACATGGTATCTAAAAAAAGTCTACAATGATTACATTACAACAATTAAGGACTAACATCCTTAATTTATGCTTTCCAAATAAAACACACGCTTCATTCCCTGAGTTGTCTTCAGAATAAGCCATAGTCAGAGCACACACCACATAAGACATCACCAATAATTTCATACCTTACATTGACCAATGAAAATCCTTCAATACCTTTTTCATCATCCTTCAAGTTCACATACCTTGAATCCAGTTCCTCTAAAAGCTGTACCAAAAACATAGAGACTAACTCTGTCAATTCTCACTGTCACAGTCTAGTGACCAGTCTTTACAAAAATAGTTGTAACTCTCTTAATATGAACCATCTAATGATGCGATCTTAGATATAAGATCACAACATCCGTCTGAACTCTCATCTAACTTCACAGCATCTAAAACATCTATACAGTGTTCATACACTATGATTAGAGGTCTGGTTCCTTCATAGAAGCATATGTTGACATCAGTGACAAAACAAAAATGATAACAGTATGAGTGTCCATTTAGTAACATAGTGATTAAACATATTAAATGTCTCAATAACCACCCATGCATTAGCAATATCCAACATAGACAAGTGAACAACTGTACTAGTAAAGAACATAACCAAGGAATCTAAGTAATCCTTTTTAGCTAAAAATAACCCATATAATGTAAATTTTAGACTAAGAGATCAAAAGGAGTCAAGTGTAAGCTTCCTAAACCAGCTAAGAGAAAATTTGGACCAAGACCAATCGAATTAGAATCTAGGTGATAGACCTAAAATAACTAGGCGACATTTAAGAAGAAGATAAAATCTGTACAACATACCAAAATGAGTCAGGATGACACTTTAAGTTCACGTGATGTTTCTTATACAAGAAATATGATATATCCTAGTACTGTAATATGACAGTTCACATAACTATATATGACACTATGAAAGGTTGTCTGATATTTCTCACTAAAGGAAGATGACACTTAATCAGAAATAGTGAAGGAGTAGTTTTTTCTTGAAATCTTTGTTTTGATTGGTTGTTTTGGAAAAATGACAATGCTTATTAGCAATTTTAAAAGGTCTAATATTTTCAAAGCAATTGTGGCACATAGAGTAGTCTTAAAACAATCAAGAAAGGGATAAAAAAACTTTGCATGATACAAGCATTTGTGTGGTCTCAAAGAAAACTCTATGAATAGAACTATAATGTATATTGTTCAAATAATTTTCATTGGTCTGGTTCAAATTGAAGGTACATCCAAAAGATTCTACCTTAGGTCAAGCGGGTAGTGCTTCAACCTTTTCCCACAACTTGATGTTCTTAGCCCTGCAGTTCAGTGGTTGAATGGATTTTCCTAGGACAATGCAAGTTATGGATCAATTGGAAGAGAATGATGCTTGAATTGGATGTCTTTCCATATTTAAATATTCAATCTTTAGCACCTAAGGAAACACATATGTTGAGTGTCTTGGGGTGATCCAAGTAATCCACTTGGATCAATCATTTCACAAAGGAAATCACATAGCCAAAATGGATAGTCTTTAATCCTGAGTTCTTAATAAGGGCCTCCATTCATGACTACCCCCTTAGTTCCACAATAGGAATTAAGACCTTTAATCCCTATGAAGCTCAAAATGCGTAGTCTCACAAACAAGATTAGACCTCTCTGCCCTACACAGGTTGAATGTACTTCCCATGTAAAAAAGTTAAAAGTAGAAATATCTATTGGAAAGTTGGCTATACTAGTGTATATGACTTTTTATAGTGTTGTCATTATGGAAACAAAGTCATATAGAAGTTTGGAGTCCGTGCACTTAATGAGAAGATCAGAATTAGTTTAGTGTTGAAGACTAGACAATGTATAGAGTACCTAGACCTCAGAGCATTAGTGCATGTGCGTACGACCAAGTTAAGGTGTGCACCCTTGAAGATAAGCTAGTTAGACTATATTAATACTTAGTCTATTAGTGCATGATCAGATATGCATGAATGACAAAGTTACAGACAGTTGAAGTTACACAGCTAGTATGTGCCAGAGATTAATAGAGTAAGTAGCTGATTGTTGGCATTTTGATTTGCGGTTATATTCTAATGTTGTAAAGGCTATGTGCCTATTGTATCTATGTTTCCAAAAATAAATATGTTTTTTTGTAAACATGCTTGAGCCAATTCAATTGGAAGCATTGTATGTAATTGGTTAAAGGGCTGACCTAGTTATTTGTTTTGTATGCACATATAAATATGAGATGTGCCTATTGTAATTACCATGGAAGTTAATATAGAGTTGTGAGAAGAAGAGAAGAAGTGTGAAAAGATTCTATAAGGTGTATCGGAGCTTTGCACAAGGTTAAAGCATCAGTACATCTAAGGAACTGATCAGACAAGCAGTGTCACAATAACAGTTCATTCATTAGATATAGTGTGTATCTAAGATTAGAAGATTGTAGCCTTCACTACTTGAGCAGTGAGCTCTAGGAAAGTGCATCCACACCCCTAATAGGGTTTATTTTAAAAGACTCCTAATAGGATCTGACCCTTGACAATGTCTATTGTACTTAATACATTGTAAATAAACTCCTAATAGGGTTAAGGATCTTCTAACAAGGATCATAAAACACTAGTACAAAATATTAGTGGGTGTCAATTCCCACTGGGGTTTTTACCTATTTGGATTTCCTCATAGCCATATTGGTGTTATGTGTTGATTTCATGTTTCATGTTTATGTGGATGTTCATTTCAATACTTAAGCATTTAAGTTCAGTTTAAAGATTAAGTGAAAAGATAAAATATAGTGAACACTAATTCACCCCCCCTCTGAGTGTTCCCATTCCTAAAAATTGGTATCAGAGCTATGGTCCTCAACAAAGAACTTTAATCACTTGAGGAGATCATGGACAAAGTAGAAATGAAACATCTAAAAAGAAATCTTGAAGTTTCTCTTGAAGACCTGGACAAATCTGAAAAAGAAGTTGAAGAACTTAAAGAAAAAGTCAGTGATGCTCAAGTAGTCATCAAAAGGCCAAGAAAAGATTTGAAAGAATGCTCTACCAGTGATTTAGGGATTATGATAAAAAAGCTTAGTGAAGAAAATTCATCTCTAAAATAATGGATTGAAGAATTAGATGATAAGCTAACTAACAATTAGGAAGTCTATGATGAATAGATCAAAGAGAACCTTCAACTAAATGAAGAATTGAGGAAAGAAAACATGGAAATCTTGGAGCTAAGGAAAAAAAAAGAAAGCTTTGAATCTGAATTGAAAGAAGCAAAGAATTGCATTGATAAATTTCACACCAGTTCTAATTTGATAGAATCTGAGTTGTATGCAAGAAGAGTTAAAGGAAATACTAGCTGCATTGGATACAATGAAGCACACAATTAGATTGACAACATGCGAGTAGGAATGAAAGTATCAGAAGACACCTCAGATGCTAAGGTGACTAGAAGTTAGACTAAAGAAAATGTTGAACCATTCAAGAATGAGCACAAGCAAGTAGATCAAACTTTTTATGCATGTAAAATGCATGGACATATAGTAAACGAACTGTACAGAGGTAAGACCTTTCAATGGTTACTGTTGTTCATGCAATAAAATTTGTCATAGAGCTATGAATTGTAAGATAATTCAGAAGAACAAGACTCAACATAATCAAAGAAATTAGAATCAACAAAATGTAAGAAGTTCTCAGAATGTTACATGTTAGATATATAACTATATCTGTCACTTTGCAAGACAATGTAAAATGGTGACCCATGTCAATGCACCAAGGAATATAAGGCCTCCTGTCATTTTTCACTCTTGTAACAAAGCTAGACACATCTCAAAGTTTTGTAGATCAAGGATGCAAGATCAGGAAAGCCCTAAAAAGCATCAAGAACCAGTATTGGATACCGAAGGAGAAGTCAATTTTGTGAAAGCTTCAGAGGATGTGAGCTTGATTTCATTAGAGGTGAAGAAGGATAGACCAGTGCCTTGTCCAATGGGCCATAGAGTCAAATACCCTATTGCAATAGATAGCTATGAAATAAGAAGACAATGTACTCAATGTGTTGATACCTAACATCAATGACACACCATGACCAAACCTCACTTTAACAACCCACCTGTCCATCAAAGTATGTTATTACACATTCAAAGGATTTTAACCCTCCCCTTAGAAGAGACCTATAAATAGATAATACATTAACCAACATCCACTGGAAGACAGGCATGACATATCTTTGAAACCTCAGCTCATACATACATGAAAACTAATCCTAAACTAGTTATCTTTGTGAAGACAACTCCACATACAAACACATAGGCAATGCAAATAGAAAAATCAAACACCCTTGATGTATGAGTAATGAATTCAAGATTCAAATGGAGATAGTTTGATAATAGTAAGAGTATACCAAATCCTCATACATAAGACAAATCAATTACAATACATATCATATTCTCTGAGCTAACAAAGGAAGGAAGAACACCCTATATGCAAAGAAGTAGAGAAAATCTACAGGAAAAGGACCCTTCATGGAACCAGTTCTCCTCAAAATTTTGTAGAAGGAACCCTTACAAAATAAAACATTTCACTACTTATACCACTAGTCACCTTGGAATCCTCAAAGAGGATGCATCAAGCTTCAAGTGACTAGAGTTAGGGTTTCAACTACCCAACCAACTAGAAATGGCTATAAATTTATTACAGGGGAAGAAAACTAGTCGGCCATGCCTGAGGAAGATTTGTACTCATGATAAATCTCTAGGAAAGTACTACAAATCATGAAAATTTGAAATTGTCAACCCCTTGCGGCCACTTGCAACACACCTCAAGCACAAAACCACATGGTATAAACCCAGAAAATGAACATGACACACCTTGGACCACACTGCAATAGAAAACAGATCATCTCCCACCAGCACCAGTCACTTCTGCATTGAATTTTAGTCCTTTTGGTCACGGGAAACCCTCTGCAAATTCAAATTTGAAAATAAATGGCTACTTTATGGTGCTTGTAGCAAATCGGCGGTCAAAATTTGAATCTCCATCAACTTTAAGTCATCACTATCCGATCTCTTTAGTTCACAGGCTTTTATGATCTTAACTCAACTGCCACCCTGGGTTTACCCTTAGCAAACATGTGACAAGGCATTTCTTGTTCGCAAAAAGAAAACTTAACCCATCACTTAACTCTGTGACTTGGCTACCAATTGAAAGTCTAACCTCGGTCCCACATTTAGCGAACAAGCAACAAAAGGACACCACCAGTTCATGAAACACTTTATCTATCCACCAAAAATTTTAGCGATTATGTGAATGCATGTTCGCTGAACTACTAAAAAATTTAGAGAACTACCGCTATTTCACGTGAACAAGAAAAGCATTGGAAATTTTTCAGACTCCCAAAACATTTATCAGAATCACTAAGCCTTCACCTAGAAGCTCAACGACCATCTCATCTTCACATACCCATCGGAGATTCTATCAGATTACATGCCCACCATTAGATCAAGAATCTCCTCCCTACTCTGACAACCCTCTAACACAAGAAGAAATCAACAGCTGTTGCAAGATCTTAAGCCTCTAACACACTTGATGAGATCATATGCCATTCGTCGATTCACTGACAGGATCATGACCAACTGACATATCCAAAAACTAGGTCCCACTGACAGCTACCAATGTGTTAATACTTGAACCAATAAAATACCATCAACTATGCAAACGTGTCAATGGACCCACTTGTAGTCTTAAAGAGAATAAAAAAATGTCACTATACCACTCTGTTAAAAGTCGAGCATGTAATCCTGGTGGAATAATGATAGCCACAAGACTAAAATGAACTTTAATCCACCTGAAAGCCAAGAAGAATAGTCCCACTGACAACATTCTGAGTCATTAGTAGGTGGACCAATGAGAGACAGTCAAATCTGCACACCCAACAAGTGGATCCACTTGAAAGGAAGGGCTACACCACAGAAATGAATCAACGGTGGGTGCAGCTTCACATACCTCTAAAAAATCACTTGTGCTTTAGCGACAACCATCAGATGCAGATGGCATCAGGGATGGGCCTGGGGAAATATTAAGCTAGAACTTAGGAAAAATTAAGCCAGAACTTAGGAAAAATTAAAGCATAAGACTTAGGCTGTAAGGAAAAATTAGGCGTTGGGGACTATAGGAAAATATTAAAGACCACTGGGGTAAAGACTTAAGAAAAATTAAAAGGGACCCCGCCGGAGATGAAAACATAACCGCCGAATAGCTTAAAGGACTTAATTAGCACATGTAGATTAGGATTTTAAGTGACCCAAAAAAGTAACATGAAAATATAACAAGGCCAAGGTAAAGACAAAGGGTTTTGTATGCAACGGCTATATTTTTGAATTTTTTACAAGGGTTAAAGGCCAAGGACACAAAAATGACTATAGGGACCAAAAGAAAAAGGCTAGAGCCATGAAAATTTTTCTAGGTGCTAACAGTGGCTCTAGTTGGGGATGCATGCCTCCTACAGGCATGGCAAGGAACCAGATCTCTAGAAAAAGTAGACCACCTACCAGAAAAAGGGCATAGAGACCTCAAAAAACATAGGGAACAAACCAGGGAAAACAGGAAGGGAAACTATATAAAAAGTGTACACATTCTTTACAAAAGACCTGAAACCTCAAAACTTGAACCAATCTTTGCCCTTGTCAAAAATTTGGTTTTCATTTCTTTCTTCTTGAGGTAAACTGGATACTTTATTCCCATTTGTTTCACCAGGTATATCAACATTTTCACTCAATCCATCAGGCAAAACAAACTTTTTGTCTTCATTCCCATAGTGCATGTAAAAACCTTGACTTTGCATATCCTCAGATGTAGCTGGGGGGAGTTCAAGAGAATAATCAAGTTTATTTTGACACATGTCATCATTATCAAATTTTGTAACATTTGAGACCTCCATGTATTCTTCAAACAATGGATTGATAATTCCATGCAATACTCCTTGTTGCACATTATGATAGAGAATGGGCTGATCATCATCATAGTCCTCATCATATAAAGTATTAGAAAACACTTTAAACCCACTACCCATTTCATCACCATGGATATTCTTAGCACACAAAGAAAAATTAGAACTATATGAAGATTCGCAGTCAACATCACCTACCAAGCATATAGTGTCCATAATTGCATATTTTTCATTAGCCTATTTGGGAAAACCATCATAACAAAACCATGGTTCTCTCCTAAACTCTCTATTATATGCTGCAACCTCATTATCCAATGCAGGACCATTAGATAACCCTTTACTCAAATCTTCATGTTCATCCTCACCATTATCATATTGAATTACCATTTCCTTATCTTCAAACTTTGGGGACAAAACACTCTCAACATCCTCGTACTCAAGCTGATTTGCACAATGTACAAATTGAGATGCACTATCACTTTCAGATTTAGAAAATGAAAACATACCTTCACTGATAAAGGAGTGTTCACTTCCATCATTACTCTCTTCCTCCCATGTTGCATCTGACTCATACGAACACACCTCAACATCATTGGCTTCATCACTCTCACTTGAGTAACCACTTTCAACACTATGTTCCTCAGACTGTGACTGATATGCCTGTGAATCACATTCCTCATCTTGTGCAACAATCTCAGACTCATCATTAGAGACATAACTTTTAGCCTCTTCATTTGTATAATACTGAGATATAGAAGCAGCAACCTCATGCCTAGGAACACTAGCAAAATCATACTTACAATCAAAATTACAAGAATTGACTACAGTGGAAAATTCACAACTCAAAACACCATCACATTGCTCAATTCTACCAAGGTCTGGAATATGTCTTACTATTGTAGCATCTTGAGCACATGTCTCATTAGTAGCAAAAGACTCAACAACATTTATACACATATCTTGATTTGACATTTCAACTTGATTACAAACTATAGCAGGAGTGTTGATACACTGATTGGAATTGTGGTATCAACACTACAGTCTTCTTTTCTTTCATATTCATTATACCAGCACACACTCATGGAAAAATGACCTCTGGTCAATCCATATTTCAAATTGTTCTCAATGTCCATCACAGTTATAAATTCTTAATATAATGACCTAGGTTCCTTATCCCTCAGCAAGTAGTTCATTTTCTTACCAAATGCATCAAAGTAGACATTCATACATACTTGATCATTGGGTCTATAATTTTCAGGGATTTCATTCAATACTTTTGCAAATCTGATATTGAAATGAGGAACAAGTTCATCATTCTCAATATGAATCTTTAAAAACTTATCATAGGAATCAGATATGCATACCCTTTCTCCAAATTTCTCCATGAAGGTTGAATGCATCTCACCCCAAGATGAAATAGAACATGTTGGTAGAAAAGAGAACCATTCTCTAGCATCACCTTCTAAAGTTTGAACAAACAATTTCATCCATAGTTCTTCATGGCACACATCAAAATCACACATCACATCAACAAAGCATTGAACATGTTTCCTTGCTGACTGATGCTGGTCCCTATCATACTTTGGTAAATATCTCCTGATTCCATTAGGGATCTTATTAGGGAAGCTAGGTATGCCATCATAACAAAATGGTATATATCCTTTGACAAAAGAAACTTTGTGAACATCCATCACTAGCTGGAGCTTTTGCACACCCACTTGAAAATCTTCAAGACTAATGATAGGAAATCTATACTTGAAACTAATCTTCTTTTGTCACTGAACCCCTCCTAGATATTTCACACCTTATTCCTTTTCTTAGTGCTTGATCACTTAATAAGAAAACATTTCCAAACATGAAAGCATGATACCTGGAAGTTCTATAGCAAAAGACTTTGTTGACTGGAAGGCAGGGAAGATCTAGAGCTTACCATGCAGATCCATCAGATTCTTTATTGTGTAGAGTCACCACCTCCTTGAAGAGGAAAATATTTTACCTTGTTCTTATTTATTCTTCCAATCAACACAAAACTCCACCAAGTAAACGTGCATTGTTTATTAGAAGATGCACTGATCAAACAAAGAAATCAAAGCTGCCACTCAACACTTAGTGAGGAAATTTTACAAATGTGTTTTTTATATCTGACTCTTTGATCATATAACTAGACTATGGGATAGTTCAGCAAAGAAAAGAATTGGACATCTTAAACTTGTTGTCATTTATCATTTCCCCAGTAGCGTCACCATTTTGTTGGTTTCTTTTCCTTGTAGGACCAAACTTGAATCAAAAGGTGGGCTTGATCCTCAAATTAGGCACTCAAGTTTGACAAGAAAACATAACCAATTGATGAGGATAGAGAAAATCCTTCCTCTTCTTTGAGCTCCACATCACTCAGGTGGGTATTGCCTTATCTGCACAATCAAGACACCTCATGATAAACAATAGGCCTACAGAAAGGTTATTATGGAATAGTCTTCAAACCCCTAAGGGTATCTTGTATCCCAATGAAACCAAGATCTCATGCAATAGCCCTACTTGCATAGAATGAGTCTGAAGAATAGAGACCTATACTAACAACATGAAAGGGAAAGGGTGGAAATGAAAGTAAATGATTTGAAGATGGGTGGAAGGACCCTTGAGATGTCCTAAGTCCCTGATAGACCAGTGCCTTGTCCAATGGGCCACAAAGTCAAATACCCTATTGCAATAGACAACTATGAAGCAAGAAGACAATGTACTCAATGTGTTGATGCCTAACATCAATCACACACCATGAAAAAACCTCACTTTAACAACCCACCTGTGCATCCAAGTATGTTATTACCCATTCAAAGGATTTTAACCCTCCCCTTAGAAGAGACCTATAAATAGACAATAAATTAACCAGCATCCACTGGAAGATAAGCATGACATATCTTTGACACCTCAGCTCATACATACATGAAAACTAATGCAAAACTAGTTATCTCTGCGAAGACAACTCCACTTGCAAACACATAGGCAATGCAAATAGAAAAATCAAACACCCTTTATGTATGATTAATGAATTCAAGATTCAAATGGAGATAGTTTGATAATAGTAAGAGTATAGTGAATCCTCATACATAAGACAAATCAATTACAATACATATCATATTCTCTGAGCCAACAAAGGAAGGAAGAACACTCTATATGTAGAGAAGTAGAGAAAATCTACAAGAAAAGGACCCTTCATGGAGCCAGTTCTCCTCAAATTTTTGCAAAATAAGGAACCCTTACAAAATAAAACATTTCACTACTTATACCACTAGTCACCTTGGAATCCTCAAAGAGGATGCATCAAGCTTCGGGTGACTAGGGTTAGGGTTTCAACTACCCAACCAATTGGAAATGGCTATAAATTTATTATAGAGGAAGAAAACCAGTTGGCCATGTTTGAGGAAGATCTGCACTCATGATAAATCTTTGGGAAAGTACTGCAAATCATGAAAATTTGAAATTGTCAACCCCTTGTGGCCACCTACAACACACCTCAAGCACAAAACCACACAGTCCAGACCCAGCAAATGAACATGGCACACCCTGGACCACATTGCAATGACAAACAGATCACCTCCCACTAGCACCAGTCACTTCTGCATTGAATTTTAGTCCTTCTGGTCACAGGAAACCCTCTGCAAATTCAAATTTGAAAATAAACAGCTACTTTATGGTGCTTGTAGCAAATCAACAGTCAAAATTTGAATCTCGATCAACTTTAATTCATGACTCTCTGATCTCTTTATTTCACGGGCTTTTATGATCTTAACTCAACTTCCACCCTAGGTT